>JADBJO010006464.1:27500-47500 GCA_016801955.1 Conus betulinus | reverse complement strand
CGGTGGTGACGTCAACAACCATAATTACGATCGTGAAATTACGTCAGGCAGTGATGTGGAGATCAGAAACGTCGTCTTCCATCTCAGCCAAGGAATTGGCTCTGACAAAAATAATTGTGGGAAGTTCTATTTTCTTCATTGTGTGTTATATTCCGTTCACTGTCATTCGCTTTAGCAACCTGTTTTTACCCGAACTCAATTCTGGTCAAAGTCATCACAACCTCTTTTTGGCGGGGATCTGGGTTATTGAAATATTTGGTTTTCATCAATGAAGCATTCAATTTTTTCATTTATTTTGTAATGGGGTCTCACTACCGCCAAACGTTCTGGGCTTTGTTTGGCAGAAAGAAAAGGGAAACAAAAAGGTGATTGCTAATTTATTGTTGTTGTTGTTCAATGGCCAACATCCAAACTGTTTCACAGAACAATGTAAGTTCGTGTGTGTTTGTTGCATGTTTGTGTGTGTGTGTGTGTGTGTGTGTGTGTGTGTGTGTGTGTGTGTGTGTGTGTGTGTGTGCGTGCGTGTGTATATATGTGTGTGTGTGTGCGTGCGTGTGTATGTATGTATGTGTGTGTGTGTGTGTGTGTGTGTGTGTGTGTGTGTGTGTGTGTGTGTGTGTGCGCGCGCGCGCGCGCGCGCGCGTGTGTGTGCACTCGCGCATAGCTGTAATCTGCTTAGTGTATACACACACACACACACACACACACACACACACACACACACACACAAACACACACACAGAATGAGAGAGAGAGAGAGAGAGAGAGAGAGAGAGAGAGAGAGAGAGAGTGAGTGTGTGTGTAGAGAGTGTATGTGCGTGTGTGTGTGCGTGTATGTGCGTGTTTCTGTGTGTGTGTGTGTGTGTGGGGGGTGTATGCATGCGAATGGTTGGTGTTGAATTTGGGCGTACGTAGGTATGTATAATGCAATTAGGCCTAGATAAAATAAATAATAATTAAAAAAAAAAAAACGAACAAACAAACAAACCCCCCCCCCCAAAAAAAAAAAAAAAAAAAAAAAAAAAAAAAACCCTCCACATAACTGAATTCAAAACTTCAAAAGAAACACTAAATAAGCAACTACCACCAAGATGGGGAAAATAACATAGATGTTAAAGTAAATGTCCAATTGGGCTCTTAATCAGTCCTTGAACAACTTCCAAAATGTTTGATTCGTTGGAGATGACGTCTTCAAAGGCTGATATCGACGGTTCAGTGTTCAACAACCAAGCATGTAAGTAGGGTTTCATTCTATCGCACAAAAAAAGTAGATGGAACGGAGTGATTTGCTGGCCACAAATACAAGTCACGTGTTTACAGAATTTGGTTTTAAAAGGCATCAAGCCTCAATCTAAAAATCAAACTTTTAAAATCCGCTCTTGGTAGAGATTCTTGATACCTGTTTTATTGTCTGATATCTTGTTAAATAATATCCCCTTTTTTGTTTCTGGTGCCTTTTCGTTTATTTGAAAATAGAGTTCCAGGATACGTCTTTTAAAAGACTATAACTCTCATGTAAGGATAAAGGAATGCATACCCTTGTTAAATCGTCTCAGTGATAGCAGCCTTTTTGGCTAATTGGTCTACCCTTTCATTCACAGATAATCTACAGTGTGATGGAACCCAACAAAAATCGTGCAAAAAATGAATTAAGTGGTAGACTTCTAATATGAGTTCTGCTCTCACACTTGTATTCGAAAATTTTAGAGCTTGGGAGGACTGATTTTGAATCAACGCAAAATAGTATTTGAAATGCAGCAGGAAACTGAAAATCAAGAAGAAAGTTTAATGCCATAATAATGGCAACAAGTTCCGCAGTAAATATGGAAATATTCTTACCAAGGTGGTAACCTTTCTCTATTTTTAAGGATGGAATTATGAATGCTGAACCAGAAAAATGATTGTCTAGTACAGAACCATCTGTATAAATTTTAAGATGATTTATATAAGTTTCATTTATATGTGACTTAACATACGTTGGCAGCAAGGGTCCATCACTTTTTTTAAAAACTGTATGGTCTATGTCATAATTTGCTCTACTAAGTTCCCATTCCGGGATAGTGCTAAAAGACACCCGAGGAGCTATGTTTTCAGGTGCAGTGCCTGCTTTTGTAAATAAGTCAGATGTGTATGAGGCTATCGATTTTAGAGAATCGATTTTTTTGTGCCCGTTTAGGAAAATTTATTTCTGATTTTAATTCAGTTTCACTGGTATTAAGATTTTGTAGTGTATGACTTCTTAAAATATATTTTGCACATGCAAGTTTCATATTTTCTTCAAAAGGCAATATTCCGATCTCAATATAAGTTCTTAAAGTTGATGTATGAACCTGGACACTCAGAGCTATCTTGTAAGCTTTACTATCGATACTCTGCAACTTTTTAATTAAACATTTTGGGTTGAAAAAAAGTCTCCTGGGCATAGGATAATTTTGATCGTACAAGCGCAGTAGCTAAATGTGTTAATACTTTACTGTCTTTACCCCATGACTGTTGACTCACCATTTTCAAAAAAAAATAAAGTTTTCTTAGCTTTTGTTAGAATAGTTTGTATGTGATATTTCCAGCTCAATTTAGAAGTAAAATTACTCCTAAAAATTTTACGACTTTTTTATATTCAAGGCACAATCCATCTATTTGAAATGAAGGCAGAGGATTAGGATCATAACCAGTATTGAACAGAACCATATGCGATTTTTCAGCTGAAAAGGCCAATCCATTTTCAGTCATGTACCTACTAATTTTATCTAGTTCATTTTGATATATCTTTTTGATATAGTTGAGTGATCTAACTGGTGTGTGACGTTTTAAAGTAACTTTCATCCATATACAGATATCATCCGCATATTGCACTAGTTCAACATTTTTTGATAATGATTTAGGAAGATCATGGATCAAAATATTAAAACTGGATAGGAGCTATCACAGCTCCTTGCGGGATTCCCATCTGGATATGTCTTTCATTAGAATATACATTTCCTACCTTCATCTGTATTGTTCTATCACTTAAAAAGGTTTTTAAGTAATTGTACATACACCCCGAGAGACCTATTAACTTCAATTTGTTCAGAAGTTTTGAGTGCCAGACTTGGTCATATGCCTTTCTAATATCAAAAAACGTGGCAAGTACATTTTTCCTACGTGCGAATTGATGTTTTACCTGTGTTGTAATTTTTACAAGATGTCAACTGTAGATCTACCCTTTCTAAAGCCAGCCTGTTGTATTGGTATTATACAATTGTTTTCACAATAATGTTCAAGTCTTTTTAGAATAATCTTTCCATAATCTTAGCTGCTGTCAGCACTTACGTTACTGACGATGCTTGAGCTATCAAATGGTGGAGCTGACTGTTAAAATCTTTTGACCTCCCTTGCATCCTTAAAGGATCCTCTAGCGAAGGCTCAAAGATTATCCCCTACATTTTACACAGTTTATATAATGATTTTCGTTTTTCAGCAATTTATTTCCTGACCACTTTCAATCCTTAAAGGATCCTCAAGTGATGGCTCAAAGACTGTCCCCTGCATTTTATGCTGTTTATATAATGATTTTAGTTTTTCAACTTATTATTCCCTGACCACTATGCATCCTTAAAGGATCCTCAAGCGAAGGTTCAAAGATTGTCCACTACATTTTACACTGTTTATGTAATGATTTTAGTTTTTCAGCAACTAGGTTCTCAACCACTATCCACCCTTAATGATCCTCAAGCCAAGGCTCCAGGATTACCCCTGCATTTCATGTTCTTTGCATAATGATGTTAGTTTTTCAGCAATTTATTTCCTGACCACACTTTCTTTGCGGTTTACTTTTCTACCCTTCACTGGCTGCTTTGGGGTGGTATTGGATTCCATTTTTGAACCCTTGGTGATGAATTATAGGCTGTAGTATATCTCCATTTGATGCCAAGGGAGCACACATATGCGATCAGCCATGCCTCAATGACGAGTCCGATCCAGCGGAAGAAAGGGCCTCAGAGCAAGCGCGACATGAATGGTTCTGTCTTCAAGATGGGATAGAGGGGTTCCCCCATAGCTTCTAGTGAAGAAGTCTATGACTATATTTACCTACTTTTCCTTTTTTGCCCCCCCCCCCCCCCCCACCCCCCTCCTCTTTTTATTTTTTATTTTTTTATTTTTTGTTGTTGTTATTTTTGCCAAATCATGGATGTAATAATGGAGGAATCGTTAGCCTGCACTTGCTTCCCCACTACTGAATTGTTACACACACACACACACACACACACACACACACACACACACACACGTGTGTGTGTGTGTGTGTGTGTGTGTGTGTGTGTGTGTATATATATATATATATATATATAGAGAGAGAGAGAGAGAGAGAGAGAGAGAGAGAGAGAGAGAGAGAGAGAGAGAGAGAGAGAGAGAGAGAGAGAGAGAGCACAGTATACATATGTCATGTAAAGAAGATTGCGAGTTTAAAAGGGGCTCCGAGCTTGGTCTCTAAGTGAGGATAGGCGCTGTATAAGTACTCTTCATCATCTGCTGCAGCAACAGCAACAGCAGCACCCGCCACTACTACCACCACCACATTATCACCTTCTTTTTTTTTTTCTTCTTCTTCTTCTTCTTCTTCTTCTTTCTCCTCCCTCCTCCTCCTCAATATCAGCAGCAGCAGCAGCACAGCATCATCATCATCATCATCATCATCATCATCATCATCACCATTACCATTACCATCACCATCACCATCATCATCATCATTATCATCATCATCATCATTACCATTAACATCATCATCCCCATCATTATCATCATGATCATAATAATCATCATCATCACTATTACCATTACTATTATCATCATCATCATTATCATCATCATCATCATCTCATCATCATCATAACTATCATCATCATCATCATCATCATCATCATCATTATCATCATTACCATTACCACGTCCATCCAACAACAGTTTCACAAGATTCTGCCTCTACTGATGACTGTGGACAAACTCAACACGGATATGGATGGGGAGCGGAAAACCAGGTTACGAGTAGAGCAGGGAATAAAGCCACACGGTTTGAGACACCTCTCTCTCTCTCTCTCTCTCTCTCTCTCTCTCTCTCTCTCTCTGTCGCAACGTCAGGGCACTGTGGATGGTGTAGTGCAATGGCTCTGTTTAGAAATGTCATAGCGCTATCAATTTTTTTTGCGACTGTGTTGTTAAAATGGTTCGTTGGACACCAAACACAATTCCCCACTCTCCACCTTTTCTTGAAAAGAAAAAAAAAAAAAAAACAACAACAAAAAAAGAGTTAGTAAGGAAACAAAATTATTATTCATTCAAAAGAATGTTTGTGATGATGATGATGATGATGATGATGGTGATGGTTTAAAAATACACAACAGAATGCTCACTGTACAGGGACTAGACACCACGCATACAAACATATATACTACCTAGCAAGTGACGTCTTTTTCTCTTTAAGTTGTAGCGTCCAGACGATTGACAAGTGTCAAGGGATTCACGACGTCACAGATGATGACAGTAATGTTCACAAGCGTTGAAATGATGGCATGTTGATCTTGAAGACAATGGTACGACAGAATATATAAACCGTCGTAAAACAATGCCCCTCCACAGAGCTCAAAGATACAGCACAAACAAACCTTGAAGAACTCAGATGACAATCTTGATGGTCCAGCACAAATTCCGAATAGAAAAGACACTGACACAAGGAATAAGCATAGAAAAAAAAAGTATCGCACAAGAAAACTTGGTCAGCTTCACTCGTCAGATGTTCATGATAATGATTTGATGTAGGATACGAGGAACACTTGTTGCACAATGCCCAAACCAAATTAGGTAGGCTGTAGCTGAGACGTGACGGATTAAATAATGTAAGTCCACGAACACAGCCCAAACAGAATAGGCTCCTACTCTGTGTCAGTGATGTTGTAGACGAATCTCACATCCAATCGCATGGCTCCAACAAAAGCAAATCCATTAAAAACTGAGATGACTGAAAAACTGTGGCTAATTTTTCCTGCTTGAATTTGACATTCATCGGTTGGAGATACTTTGTAGATCGTGAGAATGAAGAAGATGAAGACAATGATCAATTCGGAAATTACGTAGATCGTAACAGCAGCAAGGGCAAAAGGCAAAACCAAACCTCAAACATCCTGTAATGCCCCAAAAGAATATTTGCAACAGTGTTGAAAACAATGTCTTGCTCTCAGAAACTATCAAGGAGGACTGTTAGATATCACTACGTAGTGTTATTTCATTTCATCCACAGACAACCTAACAACTGTAATAGAGACTTCAGCAGGGCATGGCAGTCTATAAAATAATACAGTCACATTATTTGAAATGTTCAAACATTTTGTTTAAATGGTGGTACAAACACGGCATCGCGTCCTGAAAGAAAATATATACAACTTATTTCATAGTGTGGAGAGTGCACAGACAAAACTAAGTTATGTAGTATTCTGAAACAAAATGATGACTTTAAAACATGCGCTCCATAAGTTTTGACACCCCCCACCTTAGGATAAAATCCTATTTTACACCCAACTATAAACAAATTTATGTAAGTGCATTCTGTTGCACCTTACAAAGAAGCTCACTCAATACTCGGCCAACGAGCATATCTACACATAATGCCTTATCAAATGCTCTCTACACGAGCACAATCAATGTATACGTACATATTTCATTATTCTTAATCGCATAGCCAGCTCAAACACTTTGCATTCATATCATCACTTCAAAACATATCCAGAGAGAGACATTCTAATAAGATACATCATCATTGCAGCACATATGATTAACTATCGTTTATCACATTCTCCAGCACAACATATGAATTCACATGACTGTGTGTAATTCAATGATCTGAGCGACTGAGGTAATCCGCTCCCACATTATCCTTTCCAGGGATGACGTTCACAACAAAGGAGTACTCTTGCAACTGAATCGCTCACCTCATGAATCTCCCGTTTTCTTTTTGCTTAGATAACCAAGCAGCTGGTGATCTGTTTTCCAGGTCAAATTGTGTACCGAATAGGTTCGGCTCCAACTTCTTGATCGCCCACACAATGGCCAGACACTCCTTTCCGATTGTGGAGTACTTTTCTCCTGCATGCCTGAGTTTCTGACTGGCATACATGACGGGCTTCTGCATGTCATCATGGTTTTGAAGCAACA
This sequence comes from Conus betulinus, assembly GCA_016801955.1. Taxonomy (NCBI): domain Eukaryota; kingdom Metazoa; phylum Mollusca; class Gastropoda; order Neogastropoda; family Conidae; genus Conus; species Conus betulinus. The sequence goes on along the minus strand of JADBJO010006464.1, from coordinate 40,318 downwards.
CTGCACCTATGCCCTTGTTGGATGCGTTGGTGCGTGCTGTGAACTGCTTCATCATGTCAGGTAATGACATGATGGGTTTGTTAGTCAGTTTGTTTTTCAGTGTTAAGAACGCCTGCTCACAGTCTTCTGTCTATGCTAGTTTGTCAGGCTGCCCCTTTTTCGTCAGGTCAGTCAGTGGTTGAGCGACAGTGGCAAAGTTCGGTACGAATTTCCTGTATTAGGAAGCTAAGCCAATGAATGCTCGGACTTCTTTTTTTCGTGGTGGGCTTAGCAGCATTTTTGATTTTCTCAGTTTTGTCTGCTTCTGGCCACACACTTCCCTTGCCTATTTGGTGACCTACAAATGATGGCTTTGGGTAAACAAAGTAGCATTTGGATGGCCTGACAGTCAGACTGACTTCCTTCAGTCTGTCCATGACAGCCTGGAGCGCTTTCACATGTTTGTCCCATGTTTCTGTTGCAATTAACATGTCATCCATGAAATCATCAACACCAGGTGTCCGAATCAGTGCAAGGAGCTTTCGCATCATCCTTGAAAACATCACGCTGGCATTTTTCATGCTGAATGGCATGCGTACCCATTGATATTGTCCAGAGGGTGTGCTGAATGCTGTTTTCTTCATGTCTTCCTGTCTCATGTGTATCTGCCAAAATCCTTTGGACAGACCGATGTTTGTTAAATATCTTGCTTTGTGGATTTTGCTGAACGGGTGTTCAATGTTCGGTAGTGGTTCAGCATCGAACCGAGTGACCCAATTCAGTCTTCTGTAGTCAATGCAAAATCAGACATTTCCGTCCTTTTTCTTTACCAAAACGATGGGGGCACTGTAGGGTGAAACAGTGGGTTCAATTACACCCATCTTGAGCATGTCGTTGACTTCTTTTTTGATTGTTTCAATCTGTGAATGAGTGATAGGATATTGTTTGACCCTAATAGGTTGTGTGCTGATCAAGTCAAGGCTGCATCCTTCTGATTGTGTTGTCCAATAAATGCCCCTCATCCTCCCATTCAAAGTCACTCTCACTGTCATCAATAAACTCTCCTTCATCATCTGAACCACCTTGTAAACATTGCTCGATCACCCGTTCGAGTGAAACAAGCTGTGAAAATCGCCATGCTGCCATCCTTTTTTGTCTAGCAGACGAAATCTGGCCTGCAGAAGAGCGCGGCAGGAAAGCGAACACGGCCAAAAAACCAGCGCTGAAGAAAAAGAAAGGGGGTTCTTTGTTTATGCTGTGGAAACTGACCGTGAGCTTTCCTCAGTCGTATCAGGAATGGAATGTCAGTAACGTGGGAACCCATCCCTAAGTTTCTGCAGCAGTAAGTTCACTAGCACTCTTATAGCTCAAGTGTATGAATTTTCCAAAGTACAAGCACACGTATGCATGCTAACAGGATAGAGCAGTGAGTGTGGGAGTTAGCAGGGGGACTTGTGCGCCGTAACAGTGGGAAAACTACTGTTAGCACATATGCTTGTGCTCCGTGTAGAAAAAGTTAAACCTTTCAACTAACTCAATGGTTTGTGTGTGGTACGTCGTGGTTGTGTAACCCTTGTGTTTAGCAGGCGGTTCACTTCCTGCATGGTGCCAGATACAAACTGAGTTCCTCTGTCTGTCAGCACCTGCTTCAATATGCCAACATGCGACCAAATGGGCAACAGTACTTCTACAACCGTGATTGTGTCATTGGATTGAATCGGTAATGCTTCAGGATACCTTGTGGCATAGTCGACCCACCGTAAGAACGTATTTTGTGTCCTCTTTCTGATGGTGGTGTGATCAGCCTTTTCAGAGCTATGGCTACTCTCTCAAAGGGTAACGATAAATGATGCGCGATAAATGCTGAGCAAATAAGAGGAAAACGAGAAATGTAGTAGCCAAACCACGTGTAGCACAGTGGACTTATTAAGATGAGCCGACGGGAGAAAGCCCGACCGGCGCAAGGAAGATGGCGGCCGAGACCGGCCACGCGGTCGTCGAACAAGTAGTGGCGTGACCGTCGCACAAGTAGTGGCGTGACTGGAAATTAAAGAGCAGGAGGGCCTTAAGGAGAGGCGCGCGAGGTCTAGAAAGGCCGAACCAAACAACCTGGCGTGGGTAAAAACGCCGATAACGACGAACCGGGTCACGCGGATAACCACGAACCGGGACAACGACGATCGCCAAAATAAGTCAAATGCTAGAAATACTAGCCCACCGATAGCCATACACGGCAAGTGTACTAAGGGTTTAGCGCAAGCCACAAGTGAACGAGTCAAGAATGCGAACACAAGCAATCTTTACACAAAGGCAAAATACAGGCGAGACAGAGCACAAGACTTATCTTGAATTTTTTCGTGGAGCAGAGAGTGCGTCTTCACTGCTAGCGTGTTACTCGAAAAAGGAAGTGCTTTTACGCTTGCCTGACATACGTCGAAAAGGGGAGTGTTTTTGCGCATGCCTGACATGCGTTAAGACTTTTGTCTTGCCGGAAAATACCGGAATAACCGCACTCCGCCACAAATTCCCTTATGTCCCATAAGAACTTTTGTGTCCTCTTTCTGATGGTGGTGTGATCAGCCTTTTCAGAGCTATGGCTACTCTCTCAAAGGGTGTATGAATGAGTGGCATTTTCATGAGGGGTACCTTTTTTACGGAACCTTTTGTGACACTTCTCTGGCATGTGCCGCATGACTGGCAATAATGTCTATGTCTGAGTATATGCTTGGCCAAAAGAAATTGTTACTCTGTCCCTCGTTCTGCGGATTCCTGTGTGTCCTGACATTGGTATGTCATTCCTGTGCGGCTTAGGCATCCTGACTTTGCGGTGTCTTGTTTCATCTACGGTGACAAAACGGAAGAGTATTCCATTCTCTATAGCGTAAGACGCTCTGCCATTGTTCTACTTTGATGAACTCCGCACAAAAACAAAGTATCGTTTGAGAGTTTCATCACTCTATTGTGCTGCACGCAATTCTTTCAGAGTGATCTTGTCAAGAGGTGTGTGCTTCACTTTCAAGGGAGTTTCTGTTGTCATCCTATCGTCTTTGGTGGCCTTTGGCATAGTAGTCGCTGCTACACTTTCAGCAAAGATAGGCACTCTTTTCTCCACTCCTTCTTGGGTTTGAATCATGTTCTCCATCAAAACAGGGCAGACTGGTTGAGCCATGACTATGGCCTCTATGGTCTCACGGAAAATGGGCACTCAATATGGACAAGTGCTATGGGCCCCTCTTGTTTCACATTAGCACTGGCTAGAGTAATTGTCCTGTGTTTGCCTGTGTAGCACCTTCTAGGCACTAACTTTTTGTCTACCACTTTCACACTAGCACCAGTGTCCGTCAGTGCGTCTACTCATTTTCCTTCCACTATCGCATGGCTGTGAGGTTCAAACACAATATCTTTGCACACATTGCAAAGTGAATGTATTACTTCTTCTTTCAGTATTCCTGTAACTGTGGTAAGCACTGCTGCAGATCTGCCATCTTTGTGGTGGACACGCTTTGTGCAGCATCTTGCTATGTGTAGTCCACCACAAATGTAGCACATTGGTGTGTGTGTGTGTGTGTGTTGTTTGGGTTTGTTCTCTGTGCACTGCCTCTTGGTTTGTTGTTAGTCATTGTCTCTGATCTGTCCTGGCTCAGTCTGTTTGGGTTGGGGTGATAACTCGTACGCTCTCCCATTCTCTGTCTGGCAGAGCGTTTGGCTTCGCGGATCTCCTTGAAAAGCTCGGAGGCGGCAATTACATCGTTGCGGATTTGAGGATTCTTGTGCAAGCGTAATGCGCCTGTTCATTCCTGTCAAACAGCAGAGACTCTAGAAATTTTTCCATCACCAGCATGTCCCTCAGGTCATCTGGAGTTTTCTCTGACAACATTATCCAGCGATTTAACCAGAGGTCAATTTTTTCCCATAGATCTCTGATGCGCTCGCTCTGTGCAAAACTTTTTTTTTTTTTTTGTACGTGGAGCATTAAGTTGGAACTTGCTGAAGAGAGCTGTTTTGATAGCATAATAGTCAGCAGAGTCTGCTGGAGCTATGGATACCTATGCCTCCCATGCCTTACCTTTCAGTAGGGGTGCTAGTCTCACTCCCCACACTGTCTCATCCCACTGGTTGATGGTGGCTACCTTCTCAAATTGAAACAGATACTATTCCAAGTCATCCTTGTCCTCTAGGAAAGGTAACTTAACTTTTGCATTTGTAGCCTGCACTGTCATGCTAATTGATACGGGAGTGACTTTGGGTAGTTGCTACATCTCTCTGAGAATCAATCCTCCTCACCTCTAACTCGTGGTGTCTTATTCTGTCTCTCTCCTCTCTCTCTTCGTCTCTCTTTTCCCTTTTTCTCAGTACTCTTTCTTTTTTCTCTTTCTCTCTCTTTCTCTCTACCTTCCTTAGTGTATTCTGCAAGTGCTGATTCCTGCAGACTTAGTGCTTTGCCTTCAGATCTGAATCTGAGAAAGTCCTCCAGAACATGCTGTTCCGAACCTTGAGCCTGCGTTACACTCTTTTTTGGGTTAGGCATATTTACGTTTTGGTAATGAGTGATCCAAGTAGGAGATATAAACACAATGCCAGTTAGTACACACCACTTAACGGGCTCCATAGATTTCCCTCAAATCTACCACGTGTCTTCACAAGACAGTCGGCTTCACAAGCCAGCAAACTCTCAGGTATACTAACTGAATGTGGATTTATCTACCGATCATCCCAACACACCACAAGATCAATGTGTTTACACTTTAGACACAACAGGCTTCACCTGCCCAGAAATCGTTGGTTCAACACCACTAACTGTGGACTGCTCCACCCGAACTTGTGTGTACGTCTACACACGCCTAGTTGTTCTAATCCGGACCATAGCTCTCTCCACAGAGCTACAACAGATCTATACAGACCTAATCTTATGCACGCAGTTTTGCTCTCTCAGCAAAAACCACCTACAGCAATCCTAGCGACTCGACACTGATGACTTTACCATGTGTAAAAGATCGTTCAAGACACCTGTTGAACCCTCTATGTTAGAAGAGTATACCACGCAATCACGTATACTGCAGGGTAATTAGCTGCCTAGTCTCTACTAATACCCAGTTAGTACACCAAGACTAAAAGTTATAGACTAAATACATTCTCTCTACTAATATATAATTAGTACACCGAGTTTATATGTGTGCGTCTAGCAACAGTGTTCTAGATCCACATCCAGATTATGACAACTCAGAGCAAGACATGATTTACGTACTGCTGCAAATAATTAATTATATATGAACGATCTGGTGACGATTGTAGCGCTGGATGTTAAATGAATGACAATGATGATGGACCCTCCAGCCTCCCACTAATGGAGAAAGCGTGCAGAGTGTGGTGGTGGTTGGATCCCGGACGAGCCCCCAATATGTCTCAACGTTAGGGCACTGTGGATGGTGCAGTGCAGTGGCTCCATTATACATGTCTGAGGGCTATTGTATTTTTGCCACTGTGTTGTTAACATGGTTCTTTAGACACCAACCACCGTTTCCCACTCTCCATCTTTTCTTCCAAGGAAATAAAACAAAAGAGTGAGTAAGGAAACAAAATTATTATTGAATCAAAAGAATCTTTGTGATGATGATGATGATGATGATGATGATGATGGATTAAACAATACACAACACAATGCTCACGGTACAGGAACTAGACACCAGGCATACAATACAAACGTATAATATATACTGCTTAGCTAGTGACGACTTTTCTCTTTGACTTGTAGCGTTCAGAGGATTGACAAGTGTCACAGGATTCACGACTCACAGATGATGACAGTAATGTTCACAAGCATTGAAATGATGGCACGTGCATCTTGAAGACAATGGTACGACAGAATATAAAAACCGTCCTAAAACAATGTCCCTCCACAGAGCTCGAAGAAACAGCACTAACAAACCTTGAAGAACTCAAATTACAATATTGATAGTCCAGCACACATCCAGAATAGAACAGACACTGACAGAAGGAATAAAGTGTAGATAAAACAGTTTTGCACAACAAGAAAACTTGGTCGGCTTCACTCGTCAGATGTACATGATGATGATTCGACGCAGGATACTAAAAAGACTTGTTGCACAATTCCCAAACCAAATTAGATAGGCTGTAGCCGAGACGTGGCAGCTTAATTAATGTAAATCCACAAATACAGTAGGTAAATGGGGCACACAGAATAGGCTTCTACTCTGTGTCAGCGTAGTGATGTTGTAGACGAAACTCGCATCCAATCGTGCGGCTCCAACAAAAGCAAATCCATTAAAAAAAAAAAAAAAACACTGATATGACACGAAAACACTGTGGCTAAAATTTCCTGAGTATGACGTTCGTCAGTTGGAGACGCTTCGTAGAACGTGAGAATGAAGAAGTTGAAGAGGATGATCAATTAGGAAAATACGTAGATCATAACAGCAGCAAGGGCAAAAGGCAAAACCAACCTCAAACATCCTGCGATGTCCCGAAAGAATATTTGCAACAGCGTTGAAAACAATGTCTTGTTGTCAGAAAGTATTATGGAGGACTGTTATATATCACTACGTAGTGTTATTTCATTACCCAGCAGCCTAACGACTATAATAGAGACTTTCACCTGGCATGGCAGTCTATAAAATAATAAAGTAGCATTATTTGAAATATTTAGCATTATATTCTATATGGTGTCACGTGATAAGTTTGTGACTCTCTCTCTCTCTCTCTCTCTCTCTCTCTCTCTCTCTCTCTCTCTCTCTCTCTCTCTCTCATCATTTGCTTCTTTTTTCTTGTGGTTATTGAGAATTGTGATAAGGAAGTTGATGCCATTGAGTTCCAAAAAACCTCTCATCCATCAAAGTCTGCAACGCTAACGACGGCTCCACAGTGATCGGTGACATGCGCCACATAAAATGTTTAATGTTTGTGTGGAGCTGGGGATGGAGGAAAGGATTGTCAGCACTGATCGCCAGTCTCCTGCATAGTACAACGTACACAGGTACTCAAGAGACCATAGCTGTAAATTAGTTAAAATCTCCAATTTATGTCATAATGACCAGTGGTCAGTAGCACTGACCACTAGTCATCTGCATTGTACAAGCTAAGGTACACAGGTACTCAAGAGAGTCTAGCTGTAAAATAAATAAAGGAGGCAAACCCAGATGAAGCAACAGCGGTACTTGGTCACAACGACACGTGGTCACAACTTCATTTCCTCACAACTATGCTTGGTCACATTGGCACTTGGTCGCATTGGCATGTAGCCGTCTTCCTTTCCCATGCATGCACTAGCGTACTCACACACCCGAATATTGACCTAGGCGTGTAAGCTAGCGCGAGAAATGTCAATACACATCTGTTAGTGAACCAGGGTGTGTGTGTGTGGGTGTTGGGGGAGGGGGTAGGGGGGGGGGGGGGGGGGGGGGGGGGGGGGGGGAGTAGTAGGTCTATCTATTGAGAAGAGTCTAGGGGGGTGGGGGGGGTACACTACATCTAAACCCAACTGACTGTATATAGGAAATGGGAGAGGGGGAGTAAATATGCATGCTAACCCAAATTTTCTTTTAAAGGCGAGTGTGCGTGTTGGGAAAAGGCAGAGAAAAACCCTGAATAACCCTCTTTTGTGTTGAAGGGTGGGGTGGGTTGGAGGAAGATTCCAAATAGTCCTAGACTGACCCTTTGGGGAGGTGATTCGGTGAGTGTCGCTCGACGAGTGCAGACGTGTTTTGCTTCGCTCTCTACCGTCCGAATCTGAGTTGTGAACTCAGTCGCACGCTTTTCCCTATCTATGTATGGCTTGCCACCACTGTACATATGCATACACACACTGCACAAGCCCACTCACTCACGCACAAACACGCTCTCACACGCACGCACGCACGCGCGCGCGCGCGCGCGCACACACACACACACACACACTACACTAACTAACTAACACGACTGAACATGCACATAAGCACACCTCCCACCCCCACCCCCACCCCCACCCCCCACCTCCCACACACATACACTTATTATCTCGCTTCTTAGCTTTCCTCATATCTCCTTTTCAGACCCCCCTTTCGCTATAAGAGTACCATCTTTGGGGAATAGACCAATTTCCGAGATTATATGTGACCCTCGTCTAAGTCTCCTGTATACGTTTGTCATATTTCCTAGGATCGTCCTCGCAATCTTTTTCGCCCCTCATCAAGGATGATTACCGGGAATATTAAGTTCAGGAGCGACAATGATGGGTATTATTATGATCATAACTACTTTCCACAGTCGCCATACCTCTCTTCGTTTGTTGTGTGAATTTTTAAAGCTGCTGTAAGCCGATCCTCTTTTTTTTGTATGTCTGTCTGTCAATCTGTCTTTGAAAAAAAAAAAAAACTGAGGGAAAAAAATGATTGTCTTTTGCTTCATTTAAGTTGTTTGCGTTGAATAAGCAGCACATTACCAGCGTGAGAGTGCCAATACACCACACATTAGAACATTAACAAACCTAGACACTTCGTATCAAGCGCTAAAACACTAAAATCAGCAACAAAAAAAAGTGTCCATTTGTAAGAAAACATACAGACTATGCATGGTGTATAAGAGACTGGTCGGAGACAAAAAAAAAAAAAAAAAAACCTTTAGGGAAGTGGGGCAATAAATCCAGGCTAGCCCAAACTTATCCCCTGGGAGGTAAGTTGCAACTAGGGGGTGGGTGTAAGTTCTAACTAGCCCTAGAATGACCCCCGGGGATAAAAGAAGGCTAACCCAGACATACCACGGGGTACGTTCCAGAGGGGGGGGGTAAGAACGGGCTGTTACGCCGGTTCCTCGCCGACCACCAAAGCTCAGACAGTGGCTTCGTGGGAATGCTGGGGGGTCTTTCAGTACAAAAACTCCTTGGCCTTCTGAAAGTTCTGTGCTAGATCCTCTTTTCTTTCACTCTCTGTAACCCTGCCATGCGTGCGCGCATGCGCACGTGTGTGTGTGTGTGTGTGTGTGCATGTGTGTGTGTGTGTGTGTGTGTGTGTGTGTGTGTGTGTGTGTGTGTGTGTGTGTGTGTGTGTACGCGCGCGTTTGTGTGTGCGCGCGCGCGTGTGTGTCTCCGTGTGCATGTGCATCTGTGTGTGTGTGTGTGTGTGTGTGTGTGTGTGTGTGTGTGTGTGTGTGTGAAATATTGTCTACTGTTTTTCTGCCTTTGTGGAGACCATTCTCCTTGTTTTTGTTCTGTAAAATCTTGCATCAAACTTTTTTGTCTTTCATAGCAGTTTATGACATGGAAGCTTTTTATTGTTACTGTTATATTGTTGTTGTTGTTGTTATTGTCGTTGTTGCTGCTGCTGCTGCTTTGTCATTGTAGTTGCTATTGTTTTTTGTTATCTGGCCGTTAGTGAAAAACTGTGCACATTGTCATGAGTGTGCACTTGCTGTCTATTCAGTAGTGTCTTCTTTTCGTCGTACGTTTCTGTGGCACTGGAAGTTTCTTGTTTCATTTTTCCACTGTTTTCCCCCATTGACCTTGGAGTGTAAATCAAAGGGAAATGTCTGACGCTCTCAACAAGTCCTGCTTCAAAAACCTTCAGATGTCAATGGTTTATGATGGAGGAAAATCTGAAATGAGGCATGGTGCTCAGTGTTGAAACTCTTAAGCGATCAAAGCTAAGTGAATTTTCGTTATTTTATTCGTTTGTGTCTTACCCGAAGAAGACACGTGTTGTGTTTTTTGTCTTGTGACTCGTTTGTCCACGTTTCTCTGGGGCGGTTCGCTAACATGCAAATAAGATTTGTTTCAGATTTCCGCATGCAGTCGTCTTACTTTGCAACTAGATCTTGTTTTGTGATGTCATGTTTGTTTTGTTTTGTTTGTTTCATTGTTGTGAGTTTGACAGCACTGAAAAGTCAGATTCAACGTAAGTTAAGTGCAGGCGGAATTCTAAACAAATCTTTAACATGTTAAGAACTATATCCGCCAAACATAAACAAAAAAAAAAAAATCACAAGACAAAACACGACGCTTATGGAACCCCAACGGTCTTCTTCAGGCAAGATAAACAACACTCAGGACAACAAAAATAAAGAACGAACTTGAAGAAGACCTAAGAGGTCGAAATGAATTGTGTTTTTGTCTTGTAGTTCGTTTGTTCATGTTTGTCAGACATAGTACATAACATTTTTAAGATTAGCCCTGGAAAGACCGTGTGTGGTTGGCTGGGCTCTGGTGAATAAAAAGTTGAACTCGAGGGGGAATGTGAGTGAGAGGTTCTATGGAAGCCATGATGTTGACGTCACTCACGTGCAAAAGCCTTTTAGAACCAGCTAAGATCAGAAACGCTTCATTACCCCCAAACAGAGAAACTGTGTCAGGTGCAAAAGTTATCACTTGCAAAAAGTGGACAGAATGTTAATAGACATAGACACTTCTAAGACATTAACAAATGAACATTTCACAAAAAACGGAAATTGCTTGTCGGGTGCAAAAGTTATTACTAAAGCAAAATGGACAGAATTGTAGAGATACATGAAACGAGAAAAAAATTTAAACATTTCACAGGGGTTAACGTTTACACACACATTATCTGATATTAATACCTCTTTCATTCACAGAATCAGAGTTACAGAAAGATAATTCTGTGAAATAATGACATCGATGCATAGGCACACACAAACACACAGACACACACACAACACACAGACACACAACACACACACACACACAGACACACACACACACACACACACACACACTCACACACACACACACACACACACACACACACACGCACGCACACCACACACACACACGCACGACGCACACACACGCGATCGCGCGCATGCACGCGCGCGACGCACACACGCACACCAATCATTTAACTTCTTTTTTTTTTTTTAGGGATTTCTGCCATTCAAATCATTCACAGTCTAGAGTCTAGAAATACATGAGCTACCCCCCTTACCTGATGCGACATGTCAGGCCTTTGCATTCACCTGTGACCCCATCTTTGCGCCAGGTAGTTTCCCCAAAATAGTTCCACTCCTTTCATTTTAATCTGTCTACATGGAACCTCTTGGTATGTACCTTGATGGGCACAAGGAAGATAAATCAACTTTCAGGCGCAATAGAATTTGTCAAAACAATGTAATTGTGCCAGTCTATAAATACTCGACACCTTCAGTCAGGCTTTGGCGCACTCATTTTTGGTGCGCAGCCAGCATCTTCAGCAGTTGCTGGCGCCATGGAAGGCTAGTAGAAGAAGCAGGTCTGACCCTGCGATTTTCTGAGCAGAAACAGCAGAGGAATGACGTGAATGTCCCTGATAGCGGCTCACTGGGTACTGAACTACAACAACTTCGACAACAATAGAGGTGTGTGCCCCCAAGTAAAACCAATATCAAACACAAATCACACAACAATAGAGGTGTGCCACCAAGTAAACAGCTGGACGATATTCGGCATTGAGAAAGTGGCGTTTAGCGCAAACTGGACATGAGGCTATAGTAGGCGCTAGTAGAAACACTTTTGAAAACTACAATACAGGTGAAACTAGGTGAATTCCTATCGCTGACACTACATCCATCCCCCATCCCCACCCCCTCCTCTTCAGGTATCTTGGGCGCGGTATCTGCTGAATACTATATGGCATGATTTATTCTGTCTGAGACCTGGACAGAACGTTTGCGAGATCGCTTGCTTGTGCTCATGAAGACTCAGTGTGGGTATGTATCCTCACAGGAACAGAGCCATAGCCCTACATGTCTAAGAATTCCTGTAATTCCAAGACTGAAGTTGGGTTAGATTTTATTTTCTATGTAGTGAACTAATGACCTACTCTGAGGTATTTTGAAGGCAAATTGTCTAAATGGGCTCAAAATATTCTTTGTTTTTTAACCAATTTTTTTTTCCTATGTAGAAGAGGTAAGTGGCTGTCTGTTTGTTCTTTCTCTTCTCTCTGTTTTGAATGTCATTTGTCCTGAATGAAGAAGGCCCAATAGTCAAAAACGAGTTGTGTTTATTTGTAATTTGTTTGTTCCTTCATTTGGCGGTCCACCTTTTCTGCTTTTCTTCTTGTTTCAGTTTCCCCCAACAGTCATCTCACATGCTCCAGAAAGCCAATTTCTTGGAATCCTTCTTGAACGTCTAACCATCAGACCTGCTATTTGGATTGTGTTGAACATTCCCATTGAGTAACCAAGATGATGAAGGCGGTTACTGCCTCTCACTTGAATCCAGTATAGCAGATTGTGTCTCCACTCCAAACTGTATTTACATGCATTGTTGTAACTCTAAAGGCGTTTAAAAAGCTGTTTCATCTTTGTACCTGTCAATATCCCTTTGGCCAAATCGATGTTTTCTATTGCTCCATTCAACAGACAAAATAATTCACACAACATCCGATATTGGTTCAGTATCAAAGATGATGACTGTGTATATTCTCTGCTGATTTGCCGAATGTACATTGAGGACTAAAGGCACCCAATCTCCAAATCAGGGCGTACCTTTAATGCCAGAATTCCTTACTGTTTTGAGGACCAAACGTGGCACATACCAGGGTTTTGGTCCTGAAAATACAAAGAGTTCATAGACGTCAGTGCCTTTGCCTAAATCAGGGCCATGAATAGATAACAGCCTCTTCAAACTGCGCCCATCATCAGCTAAGTGCAAGGCTATGGGCGCAGTGCCCCACGTAACTGGTGTCGTCCATGTGTGGTGTGCTTGCTCATCTGTAACGTGAATGATGATGTAATTTCACAGCGAAGAGTGTTGAATAATGGAACAGTAACTGTAAATACAGGAATGGTTATTTGACAGTGCTTTTTCTTTCTAAAGAAAGCGATGTGTTTAAGAAGCACCTTTCCTCTGTCCAGTCTGT
>JADBJO010006464.1:0-20000 GCA_016801955.1 Conus betulinus | reverse complement strand
TTTGTTAAATCAGTCTCAGTGATAGCAGCCTTTTTTGGCTAATTGTCTACCCTTTCATTCAGAGATATCCCACAGTGTGATGGAACCCAACAAAAATCGACGTAGGAACCACGTAAATGCAAAAAATGAATTAAGTGGTAGACTTCTAATATGAGTTCTGCTCTCACACTTGTATTCGAAAATTTTAGAGCTGTAGGACTGATTTTGAATCAACGCAAAGTAGTATTTGAAATGCAGGAAACTGAAAATCAAGAAGAAAGTTTAATGCCATAATAATGGCAACAAGTTCCGCAGTAAATATGGAAATATTCTTACCAAGGTGGTAACCTTTCTTTTAAGGATGGAATTATGAATGCTGAACCAGACAAAAAATGATTGTCTAGTACAGAACCATCTGTATAAATTTTAAGATGATTTATAAGTTTTTCATTTATATGTGACTTAACATACGTTGGCAGCAAGGGTCCATCACTTTTTTAAAAACTGTATGGTCTATGTCATAATTTGCTCTACTAAGTTCCCATTCCGGGATAGTGCTAAAAGACACCCGAGGAGCTACGTTTTCAGGTGCAGTGCCTGCTTTTGTAAATAAGTCAGATGTGTATATGAGGCTATCGATTTTAGAGAATCGATTTTTTTGTGCCCGTTTAGGAAAATTTATTCTGATTTTAATCAGTTTCACTGGTATTAAGATTTTGTAGTGTATGACTTCTTAAAATATATTTTGCACATGCAAGTTTCATATTTTCTTCAAAAGGCAATATTCCGATCTCCATATAAGTTCTTAAAGTTGATGTATGAACCGGGACACAAGAGCTATCTTGTAAGCTTTACTATCGATACTCTGCAACTTTTTAATTAAACATTTTGGGGCTGAAAAAAAATGTCTCCTGGGCATAGGATAATTTTGATCGTACAAGCGCAGTAGCTAAATGTGTTAATTAATACTTTACTGTCTTTACCCCATGACTGTTGACTCACCATTTTCAAAAAAAAATTTAAAGTTTTCTTAGCTTTTGTTAGAATAGTTTGTATGTGATAATTCCAGCTCAATTTAGAAGTTAAATTTACTCCTAAAAATTTTACGACTTTTTTATATTCAAGGCACAATCCATCTATTTGAAATGAAGGCAGAGGATTAGGATCATAACCAGTATTGAACAGAACCATATGCGATTTTTCAGCTGAAAAGGCCAATCCATTTTCAGTCATGTACCTACTAATTTTATCTCTAGTTCATTTTGATATATCTTTTTGATATAGTTGATTGATCTAACTGGTGTGTGACGTTTTAAAGTAACTTTCATCCATATACAGATATCATCCGCATATTGCACTAGTTCAACATTTTTGATAATGATTTAGGAAGATCATGGATCAAAATATTAAACAGGATAGGAGCTATCACAGCTCCTTGCGGGATTCCCATCTGGATATGTCTTTCATTAGAATATATACATTTCCTACCTTCATCTGTATTGTTCTATCACTTAAAAAGGTTTTTAAGTAATTGTACATACACCCCGAGACCTATTAACTTCAATTTGTTCAGAAGTTTTGAGTGCCAGACTTGGTCATATGCCTTTCTAATATCAAAAAACGTGGCAAGTACATTTTTCCTACGTGCGAATTGATGTTTTACCTGTGTTGTAATAGGCTCAAAGATTATCCCCTACATTTTACACAGTTTATATAATGATTTTCGTTTTTCAGCAATTTATTTCCTGACCACTTTCAATCCTTAAAGGATCCTCAAGTGATGGCTCAAAGACTGTCCCCTGCATTTTATGCTGTTTATATAATGATTTTAGTTTTTCAACTTATTCCCTGACCACTATGCATCCTTAAAGGATCCTCAAGCGAAGGTTCAAAGATTGTCCACTACATTTTACACTGTTTATGTAATGATTTTAGTTTTTCAGCAACTAGGTTCTCAACCACTATGCACCCTTAATGATCCTCAAGCCAAGGCTCCAGGATTACCCCTGCATTTCATGTTCTTTGCATAATGATGTTAGTTTTTCAGCAATTTATTTCCTGACCACACTTTCTTTGCGGTTTACTTTTCTACCCTTCACTGGCTGCTTTGGGGTGGTATTGGATTCCATTTTTGAACCCTTGGTGATGAATTATAGGCTGTAGTATATCTCCATTTGATGCCAAGGGAGCACATATGCGATCAGCCATGCCTCAATGACGAGTCCGATCCAGCGGAAGAAAGGCCTCAGAGCAAGCGCGACATGAATGGTTCTGTCTTCAAGATGGGATAGAGGGGTTCCCCCATAGCTTCTAGTGAAGAAGTCTATGACTATATTTACCTACTTTTCCTTTTTTGCCTCCCCCCCCCCCCCCCCCCCTCTTTTTATTTTTTATTTTTTTTTTTTTTGTTGTTGTTATTTTTGCCAAATCATGGATGTAATAATGGAGGAATCGTTAGCCTGCACTTGCTTCCCCACTACTGAATTGTTACACACACACACACACACACACACACACACACACACACACACACACACACACACGTGTGTGTGTGTGTGTGTGTGTGTGTGTGTGTGTATATATATATATATAATATATATATATATAGAGAGAGAGAGAGAGAGAGAGAGAGAGAGAGAGAGAGAGAGAGAGAGAAAGAGAGAGAGAGAGAGAGAGCACAGCATACATGTGTCATGTAAAGAAGATTGCGAGTTTGAAAGGGGCTCCGAGCTTGGTCTCTAAGTGAGGATAGGTGCTGTATAAGTACTCTTCATCATCTGCTGCAGCAACAGCAACAGCAGCACCGCCACTACTACCACCACCAGCATTATCACCTTCTTTTCTTTTCTTCTTCTTCTTCTTCTTCTTCTTCTTCCTCCTCCTCCTCCTCCTCAATATCAGCAGCAGCAGCAGCACAGCATCATCATCATCATCATCATCATCATCATCATCACCATTACCATTACCATCACCATCACCATCATCATCATCATTATCATCATCATCATTACCATTAACATCATCATCCCCATCATTATCATCATGATCATAATAATCATCATCATCACTATTACCATTACTATTATCATCATCATCATTATCATCATCATCATCTTCATCATCATCATAACTATCATCATCATCATCATCATCGTCCATCATCATTATCATCATTACCATTACCACGTCCATCCAACANATTATCACCTTCTTTTCTTTTTCTTCTTCTTGCTTCTTCTTCTTCTTCTTCTTCTTCCTCCTCCTCCTCCTCCTCATATCCGCAGCAGCACAGCACAGCATCATCGTCATCATCATCATCATCACCATTACCATTACCATCACCATCACCATCATCATCATCATTATCATTATCATCATCATCATTACCATTAACATCATCATCCCCATCATTATCATCATGATCATAATCATCATCATCATCACTATTACCATTACTATTATCATCATCATCATTATCATCATCATCATCTTCATCATCATCATAACTATCATCATCATCATCATCATCGTCATCATCATTATCATCATTACCATTACCACGTCCATCCAACAACAGTTTCACAAGATTCTGCCTCTACTGATGACTGTGGACAAACTCAACACGGATATGGATGTGGAGCGGAAAACCAGGTTACGAGTAGAGCAGGGAATAAAGCCACACGGTTTGAGACACCTCTCTCTCTCTCTCTCTCTCTCTCTCTCTCTCTCTCTCTCTGTCGCAACGTCAGGGCACTGTGGATGGTGTAGTGCAATGGCTCTGTTTAGAAATGTCATAGCGCTATCAATTTTTTTTTGCGACTGTGTTGTTAAAATGGTTCGTTGGACACCAACACAATTCCCCACTCTCCACCTTTTCTTGAAAAAAAAAAAACAAAAACAACAACAACAAAAAAAGAGTTAGTAAGGAAACAAAATTATTATTCATTCAAAAGAATGTTTGTGATGATGATGATGATGATGATGGTGATGGTTTAAAAATACACAACAGAATGCTCACTGTACAGGGACTAGACACCACGCATACAACCATATATACTACCTAGCAAGTGACGTCTTTTTCTCTTTAAGTTGTAGCGTCCAGACGATTGACAAGTGTCAAGGGATTCACGACGTCACAGATGATGACAGTAATGTTCACAAGCGTTGAAATGATGGCATGTTGATCTTGAAGACAATGGTACGACAGAATATATAAACCGTCGTAAAACATGCCCCTCCACAGAGCTCAAAGATACAGCACAAACAAACCTTGAAGAACTCAGATGACAATCTTGATGGTCCAGCACAAATTCCGAATAGAAAAGACACTGACACAAGGAATAAGCATAGAAAAAAAAAGTATCGCACAAGAAAACTTGGTCAGCTTCACTCGTCAGATGTTCATGATAATGATTTGATGTAGGATACGAGAACACTTGTTGCACAATGCCCAAACCAAATTAGGTAGGCTGTAGCTGAGACGTGACGGATTAAATAATGTAAGTCCATGAACACAGGCCCAAACAGAATAGGCTCCTACTCTGTGTCAGTGATGTTGTAGACGAATCTCACATCCAATCGCATGGCTCCAACAAAAGCAAATCCATTAAAAACTGAGATGACTGAAAAACTGTGGCTAATTTTTCCTGCTTGAATTTGACATTCATCGGTTGGAGATACTTTGTAGATCGTGAGAATGAAGAAGATGAAGACAATGATCAATTCGGAAATTACGTAGATCGTAACAGCAGCAAGGGCAAAAAGGCAAAACCAAACCTCAAACATCCTGTAATGCCCCCAAAGAATATTTGCAACAGTGTTGAAAACAATGTCTTGCTCTCAGAAACTATCAAGGAGGACTGTTAGATATCACTACGTAGTGTTTATTTCATCCACAGACAACCTAACAACTGTAATAGAGACTTCAGCAGGGCATGGCAGTCTATAAAATGATACAGTCACATTATTTGAAATGTTCAACATTTTGTTTAAATGTGGTACAAACACGGCATCGCGTCCTGGAAAGAAAATATATACAACTTATTTCATAGTGTGGAGAGTGCACAGACAAACTAAGTTATGTAGTATTCTGAAACAAAATGATGACTTTAAAACATGCGCTCCATAAGTTTGACACCCCCCACCTTAGGATAAAATCCTATTTTACACCCAACTATAAACAAATTTATGTAAGTGCATTCTGTTGCACCTTACAAAGAAGCTCACTCAATACTCGGCCAACGAGCATATCTACACATAATGCCTTATCAAATGCTCTCTACACGAGCACAATCAATGTATACGTACATATTTCATTATTCTTAATCGCATAGCCAGCTCAAACACTTTGCATTCATATCATCACTTCAAAACATATCCAGAGAGACATTCTAATAAGATACATCATCATTGCAGCACATATGATTAACTATCGTTTATCACATTCTCCAGCACAACATATGAATTCACATGACTGTGTAATTCAATGATCTGAGCGACTGAGGTAATCCGCTCCCACATTATCCTTTCCAGGGATGACGTTCACAACAAAGGAGTACTCTTGCAACTGAATCGCTCACCTCATGAATCTCCCCGTTTTCTTTTTGCTTAGATAACCAAGCAGCTGGCGATCTGTTTCCAGGTCAAATTGTGTACCGAATAGGTTCGGCTCCAACTTCTTGATCGCCCACACAATGGCCAGACACTCCTTTCCGATTGTGGAGTACTTTTTCTCCTGCATGCCTGAGTTTCTGACTGGCATACATGACGGGCTTCTGCATGTCATCATGGTTTTGAAGCAACACTGCACCTATGCCCTTGTTGGATGCGTTTGGTGCGTGCTGTGAACTGCTTCATCATGTCAGGTAATGACATGATGGATTTGTTAGTCAGTTTTGTTTTTCAGTGTTAAGAACGCCTGCTCACAGTCTTCTGTCTATGCTAGTTTGTCAGGCTGCCCCTTTTTTCGTCAGGTCAGTCAGTGGTTGAGCGACAGTGGCAAAGTTCGGTACGAATTTCCTGTATTAGGAAGCTAAGCCAATGAATGCTCGGACTTCTTTTTTTTCGTGGTGGGCTTAGCAGCATTTTGATTTTCTCAGTTTTGTCTGCTTCTGGCCCACACACTTCCCTTGCCTATTTGGTGACCTACAAATGATGGCTCTTGGTAAACAAAGTAGCATTTGGATGGCCTGACAGTCAGACTGACTTCCTTCAGTCTGTCCATGACAGCCTGCAGCGCTTTCACATGTTTGTCCCATGTTTCTGTTGCAATTAACATGTCATCCATGAAATCATCAACACCAGGTGTCCGAATCAGTGCAAGGAGCTTTCGCATCATCCTTGAAAACATCACGCTGGCATTTTTCATGCTGAATGGCATGCGTACCCATTGATATTGTCCAGAAGGTGTGCTGAATGCTGTTTTCTTCATGTCTTCCTGTCTCATGTGTAGCTGCCAAAATCCTTTGGACAGACCGATGTTTGTTAAATATCTTGCTTTGTGGATTTTGCTGAACGGGTGTTCATGTTCGGTAGTGGTTCAGCATCGAACCGAGTGACCCAATTCAGTCTTCTGTAGTCAATGCAAAATCAGACATTTCCGTCCTTTTTCTTTACCAAAACGATGGGGGCACTGTAGGGTGAAACAGTGGGTTCAATTACACCCATCTTGAGCATGTCGTTGACTTCTTTTTTGATTGTTTCAATCTGTGAATGAGTGATAGGATATTGTTTGACCCTAATAGGTTGTGTGCTGATCAAGTCAAGGCTGCATCCTTTTGATTTGTGTTGTCCAATAAATGCCCCTCATCCTCCCATTCAAAGTCACTCTCGCTGTCATCAATAAACTCTCCTTCATCATCTGAACCACCTTGTAAACATTGCTCGATCACCCGTTCGAGTGAAACAAGCTGTGAAAATCGCCATGCTGCCATCCTTTTTTGTCTAGCAGACGAAATCTGGCCTGCAGAAGAGCGCGGCAGGAAAGCGAACACGGCCAAAAAACCAGCGCTGAAGAAAGAAAAAGAAAGGGGGGTTCTTTGTTTATGCTGTGGAAACTGACCGTGAGCTTTCCTCAGTCGTATCAGGAATGGAATGTCAGTAACGTGGGAACCCATCCCTAAGTTTCTGCAGCAGTAAGTTCACTAGCACTCTTATAGCTCAAGTGTATGAATTTTCCAAAGTACAAGCACACGTATGCATGCTAACAGGATAGAGCAGTGAGTGGTGGAGTTAGCAGGGGGACTTGTGCGCCGTAACAGTGGGAAAACTTACTGTTAGCACATATGCTTGTGCTCCATGTAGAAAAAGTTAAACCTTTCAACTAACTCAATGGTTTGTGTGTGGTACGTCGTGGTTGTGTAACCCTTTGTGTTTAGCAGGCGGTTCACTTCCTGCATGGTGCCAGATACAAACCGAGTTCCTCTGTCTGTCAGCACCTGCTTCAATATGCCAACATGTGACCAAATGGGCAACAGTACTTCTACAACCGTGATTGTGTCATTGGATTGAATCGGTAATGCTTCAGGATACCTTGTGGCATAGTCGACCACCGTAAGAACGTATTTGTGTCCTCTTCTGATGGTGGTGTGATCAGCCCTTTTCAGAGCTATGGCTACTCTCTCAAAGGGTAACGATAAATGATGCGATAAATGCTGAGCAAATAAGAGGAAAACGAGAAATGTAGTAGCCAAACCACGTGTAGCACAGTGGACTTATTAAGATGAGCCGACGGGAGAAAGCCCGACCAGCGCAAGGAAGATGGCGGCCGAGACCGGCCACGCGGTCGTCGAACAAGTAGTGGCGTGACCGTCGCACAAGTAGTGGCGTGACTGGAAATTAAAGAGCAGGAGGGCCTTAAGGAGAGGCGCGCGAGGTCTAGAAAGGCCGAACCAACAACCTGGCGTGGGGTAAAACGCCGATAACGACGAACCGGGTCACGCGGATAACCACGAACCGGGACAACGACGATCGCCAAAATAAGTCAAATGCTAGAAATACTAGCCCACCGATAGCCATACACGGCAAGTGTACTAAGGGTTTTTAGCGCAAGCCACAAGTGAACGAGTCAAGAATGCGAACACAAGCAATCTTTACACAAAGGCAAAATACAGGCGAGACAGAGCACAAGACTTATCTTGAATTTTTTTCGTGGAGCAGAGAGTGCGTCTTCACTGCTAGCGTGTTACTCGAAAAAGGAAGTGCTTTTACGCTTGCCTGACATACGTCGAAAAGGGGAGTGTTTTTGCGCATGCCTGACATGCGTTAAGACTTTTGTCTTGCCGGAAAATACCGGAATAACCGCACTCCGCCACAAATTCCCTTATGTCCCATAAGTTGGTATGTCATTCCTGTGCGGCTTAGGCATCCTGACTTTGCGGTGTCTTGTTTCATCTACGGTGACAAAACGGAAGAGTATTCCATTCTCTATAGCGTAAGACGCTCTGCCATTGTTCTACTTTGATGAACTCCGCACAAAAACAAAGTATCGTTTGAGAGTTTCATCACTCTATTGTGCTGCACGCAATTCTTTCAGAGTGATCTTGTCAAGAGGTGTGTGCTTCACTTTCAAGGGAGTTTCTGTTGTCATCCTATCGTCTTTGGTGGCCTTTGGCATAGTAGTCGCTGCTACACTTTCAGCAAAGATAGGCACTCTTTTCTCCACTCCTTCTTGGGTTTGAATCATGTTCTCCATCAAAACAGGGCAGACTGGTTGAGCCATGACTATGGCCTCTATGGTCTCACGGAAAATGGGCACTCAATATGGACAAGTGCTATGGGCCCCTCTTGTTTCACATTAGCACTGGCTAGAGTAATTGTCCTGTGTTTGCCTGTGTAGCACCTTCTAGGCACTAACTTTTTGTCTACCACTTTCACACTAGCACCAGTGTCCGTCAGTGCGTCTACTCATTTTCCTTCCACTATCGCATGGCTGTGAGGTTCAAACACAATATCTTTGCACACATTGCAAAGTGAATGTATTACTTCTTCTTTCAGTATTCCTGTAACTGTGGTAAGCACTGCTGCAGATCTGCCATCTTTGTGGTGGACACGCTTTTGTGCAGCATCTTGCTATGTGTAGTCCACCACAAATGTAGCACATTGGTGTATGTGTGTGTGTGTGTGTGTTGTTTGGTTTGTTCTCTGTGCACTGCCTCTTGGTTTGTTGTTAGTCATTGTGTCTGATCTGTCCTGGCTCAGTCTGTTTGGGTTGGGGTGATAACTCGTACGCTCTCCCATTCTCTGTCTGGCAGAGCGTTTGGCTTCGCGGATCTCCTTGAAAAGCTCGGAGGCGGCAATTACATCGTTGCGGATTTGAGGATTCTTGTTGCAAGCGTAATGCGCCTGTTCATTCCTGTCAAACAGCAGAGACTCTAGAAATTTTTCCATCACCAGCATGTCCCTCAGGTCATCTGGAGTTTTCTCTGACAACATTATCCAGCGATTTAACCAGAGGTCAATTTTTTTCCTATAGATCTCTGACACGCTCGCTCTGTGCAAACTTTTTTTTTTTCTGTACGTGGAGCATTAAGTTGGAACTTGCTCAAGAGAGCTGTTTTGATAGCATAATAGTTAGCAGAGTCTGCTGGAGCTATGGATACCTATGCCTCCCATGCCTTACCTTTCAGTAGGGGTGCTAGTCTCACTCCCCACACTGTCTCATCCCACTGGTTGATGGTGGCTACCTTCTCAAATTGAAACAGATACGACTCCAAGTCATCCTTGTCCTCTAGGAAAGGTAACTTAACTTTTGCATTTGTAGCTTCACTGTCATGCTGATTGGTACAGGAGTGACTTTGGGCAGTTGCTACATCTCTCTGAGAATCAATCCTCCTCACCTGTAACTCGTGGTGTCTTATTCTGTCTATCTCCTCTCTCTTTCGTCTCTCTTCCCTTTCTCTCAGTACTCTTTCTTCTCTTTCTCTCTCTTTCTCTCTACCTTCCTTAATGTATTCTGCAAGTGCTGATTCCTGCAGACTAAGCGCTTCGCCTTCAGATTTGAATCTGAGAAAGTCCTCCAGAACATGCTGTTCCGAACCTTGAGCCTGCGTTACACTTTTTTTTTTTTTTTTTTTTTTTTTTTTTTTTTTTTTTTTTTTTTTTTTTTAATACAGGTCGTTCAATACATTTTTTTTTTTTTTGACACACAATGAGAATTCTTTTACAAATTACGGAAAAATAAACAAACACAGAAGTAATAACAACACAAAAAAAACAAAACAAACAACAACAAAAAAAAAACGCTCTGATAACACCATCACACAACTGCATACGATATGGGCAAAAATGTAAGAAAAGCGTACATACATACATATCAGAAAACTGATCAACTGCAAAAAAAAAAGAAAAAAGAAGAAGAAGATACAACCCGCACATACTCAACGAAAATGTCAGCGATACACAACTAAGGTTGATGATGTCAAACAAATGATAACAAGGACATAATACTTAGATTGTAATCTCTTCTTTTTCATAGGAACTTTCATTTCACTTTGCAGTTGGTAAATCAGCACGCTAGAGGACTCAAAGCGGTGGTTTATCATCAGAGAAGTTTCATAATTTTTTTGTAGCAGAAGATATCACTACTCCCTTCGAATCAGAAGAAAAGAAAAGTAAAAGTGTAAACATTTCTTAATCTGGATTTTTATATGATTTTTTTTTATTTGGATGGGATGCACAGTAAAGATAAAAAAAAAATCATATTTGAGTAGACTGGTGTATGGATACCATTTTGTTTTGAACTCGTATTGCTTCATCTCTAAATCATGTGCATATTTTTCTATCTTGTATTTGATATGCAATTCTTTCAAAAAGACATGTACGTTTGGTTTTGTTTTGTTTATTCTGCATTTGTATACATGAATTTTCCTAACAAAATAATAAGGTCAAATACTTCATCAGTTTTACTGTTGTCTTCTGTGCTGAAGAGGACACGTTCAAAATTTAAATGAAGACGTTTGCAATTTCCACATTTTTCTTTCATGACTGTCTCTAATTCCCGCCAAAAAAGACATGAATGTTGACAGGTAAATAAGTAGTGTTCTATTGTATCTTTCTCTTTTTGGCAGAAATTACACAAACTACTGTCAGCAATGCCCATTTTTTTGCTTAAGACATTATTTGTCACCAGAATTCTATAGCATATTCTGGTTTGAAACCATTTTAATTTGACTTCTTTTATTTTCCTTATTTTTTTCAACACTGCTTCCCAATCAATCGGTGTATTATTGAATGTCTTTTCCCATCGCATGAAAGGCTTGATATTTAATATTTCAATTTTTTCTAGAAGCAGTTCATAGTATACCTTTGATCCTCTTTGTACATTAACTATCGACTGTACGGCTTTACTCACTTTTTCGGTTGCATTATCTTGAATATGGATATTTCTACTCCTCTCTGATATTTTTTAATTGATTGTATACAACTTGTGTATTCTAAAAAGTTTTGTTTTCATTCCGATTTTTTGACTAAATGATCTATAAGGCAGGAAATTGCCGTTTTCGTTTTCATCCAGTAAATCCTTCACTAGATATATATTATTTTGTGTCCATTTCTGTAATGATGAAAGTCCTGTTGGCAATCTTGAATTTTTCATTGTAGAATATGGGCTCTGATGCAAGTTCATGCCCTTCATTTAATTCTACTTGATTACAAAATTGA
The DNA here is from genome assembly GCA_016801955.1 of Conus betulinus. NCBI lineage: Eukaryota > Metazoa > Mollusca > Gastropoda > Neogastropoda > Conidae > Conus > Conus betulinus. Next base: position 8,363 of record JADBJO010006464.1, on the reverse strand, counting down.
CTATATGCGCCGAAAACATCTCTCCAGAAGTCGTTAGAACTAGTTTTACTAAAAAAACCGCGGTCCAATTTTATGAATTGATTCTAATTCTGGACATTGTGACAGCAACATTACCACCCATTTTTTTTTTTTTGGTTAGTATTTTCCTTATCCACATTAGTTTCAATGCCTTTATATATTCTTCAATTTTTGGGATACCTATCCCTCCATTTTCAGTATTGTGCACTGAATATTTGCGTTTGATTTTGTCCATTTTATTTTCCCATACAAACTCAAAACAACTTTTCTGAATTTTCTTGATCTGAGTGTCTGGCGGATTTGGAAGAAGTATCCAAAGAAAGATAAGCTTTGAAAGGATTAAGGATTTTAGTACCGCTACTCTGCCAAAGGTGTTATTGTTCTTTGTAGCCAAATTCTAAATAATTTTTTTACTTCGAAGAGTTTGTCTCCCATGTTTATTTCAACCATGTTTGACAAATCATTAGTGAACCATAGCCCCAGTATTTTAAATGTATGTGGGTTCCATTTCATCTGCTTATGGTTTAAGTAAGTTTTCTTTCGAATTTTTCTTACTACCAAGCCATACGTTTTAGAGTCTTTTCATAATTCAATTTAAGACCTGAGATGGCATCAAACTCATCAAGTGTATCAAACAATTTTACATATGAACGTCTGTCACCTTCTAAAGTACAGGTGGTATCATCTGCAAACTGACTTATCTTGAATTCTGTATCTGCTAATTTTATACCTCTTATATCAGTATCTTCTCTTATTTTACAAGCTAGTAATTCTACACATAAACAAATAAGTATGGAGAAATTGGGTCACCCTGGCGACAGCCTCTTTGGATTATAAAGCTTGTTGACATTTTACCATTTACCGTTACGTATGCCTTTATGTTCGTATAAAGACTGAAATCCAGTTGCGGACAAATTCACCGAACCCATACGCTTTTAATACCTCATTCATATACAGCCAATCTACTGTATCGAATGCTTTTTCGAAGTCAATCGAAACTAGTAACCCAGGTAACTGATTTTCTTCCAGATAGTGTATCATGTCATAAATTGTCCTAAGATTATCTCCAATATACCTTCCAGGTACAAATCCTGTTTGATCTTCATTAATAAGTTTAGGCAAGACTGACTTGATTCTATTTGAAATGCATGATGATCCAATTTTGTAAACCACATTAAGTAACGTTATTGGCCTCCAGTTTTTGAGATATTCCTTGGTTTATCTTCTTTCGGTAAACATATAATGATCCCTTCCTTTTGTGTATTGATAATTCTCCTTTCAAATACCCTTCATTTAATGAGCGTACGACGAAACAGCGCAACTGTTTCCAGAAGAATTTTAAAAAGTTAACTGTTATTCCATCTGTTCCTGGACTTTTGTCGTTCTGCATATTTTTCAAAGCCCTTGATGCTTCCTCTACAGTTATGTAACCTTCTCTAGATTTTCACCTTCTGCTTGCGTTAGTTTTGTGACTTTTGTAACGTAATTACTGATATCTAATTCTGTCTTTTCTCTTTGTTTGTATAGTTCTTCATAGAAATCTTTAGTTTCTTTCAACAGGTCATTAGTTTCTGACAGTACTTCACCTTGCTTTGTGATTAGCTTTGTCATTTGTTTGCTAACAAAATGTTTTTTTTTTTTTTTTTCCATGGAACAAAAATATTTACTTATTTTCTCACCCCAAGAAGCCCATCTTGCTTTTGATCTAATAATGACCCCCCCTTTTTGTTTTCTTTTTTCTGATTTCATTCAGCTCGTTCCTTTTGTTGCTTAGTAACTGTTTATCAATTTCACTAATACTTAGTTTGTTTTCCAAAACTGAAATTTCTCTTACCAGGGTCTCTTCCTTAATTGTTAGTCTTTTCTTTTCTCTTATGCTGTACGATATAGTTTCTGCTCTTATTTCCATGAAAAGGACGTCTAAGAATAATTGGTCTGATACTGTAAATTGAATCTGGTCATCAGGAATTTCACTTAAACTTTCCCGTTTGTAAGGTAATGCTGCGTATTGCTCTTTAATTTTGCTTATAGTTCCATGGACTAGTTCTACATATTTGGGGTCTTTAAGAAGGGAAGAGTTGAATTTCCATAAGCTTTTTTGCCTTTCTTCCTGTCTAAATATTAGTTTGGTATTTATGAGAGAATGATCACTTCTATGACCATATACAATGTCTGCTTCTTTGACATATCTAAACAGTGAGTCTGATACAAGGAAAAAGTCTAGACGGCTTTGTTGTACTGGGTTTAACCTTCTCCAGCTATACCTTTGAACTTCTGGATTAAACTCTCGCCAAACGTCAACAAGTTCAAGATCAGATATCATGTTATAAACAGTTTCTTGTGCTTTAGGGTTGTTGACATGTTTGTAATTATAACAGTCTAGATGAGGGTTAAGAACTAAATTCCAGTCTCCTCCAATAATTACATCCTGAATTTTACTCTCTTCATTTTTTTTTTGTATATTCATGAAAAAGGATGGCTCATCTCTATTTGGACCGTAAATATTTACTAAAACTATGTCTTTTTCCCATTGTATTCAATACTAAAATTACATAATTACCATTTTCATCCTTTATAGTGTTTATGATTTTAAATTCAAAATTGTTATTCAGCAAAATAGCTACTCCTCTCTAGACCTTGTATTGTTGGAAGCGTATACACACTCATACCCCATTCCGCTCTGATTTGACGTTCCATTGATTGACTAAAATGAGTGTCTTGCAGAAAATATACAGAGTATTTTTTCTGTCGCAAAAATTGAAAGACATCTCTTCTTTTCTGAAAGTTACCGAGACCCTGACAGTTAAGAGATGAAACTATAAGACTATTCATGATTTCGTTTTTTTTTCTTAAATGTAGGGTATTCTTTAAAACAGTTCCCTGCGTGCCAGTTCTGTTAACACAATATCGCTGACATATCCTGATATTAAACAGTTGAATGCAGATGATCCTAATATAACATATAGAAATAGAAAAAAATGTACATGTACAACTATTAAACATCTTGTTCACACAATAACAAAAAAAAAAAAAACATGCAATCAAAAAGTCAAAAGTTCTCCTCGACAATCCTGGGCGAGGCATAAGTGCAATAGATGAAGTGGATCCACAGCAAAAACTGGTATCAATATTTTTCACAGAAAAAGAACGTTGTTATGGCATTCGACTTTACACACTGTTCATTTCTAGATGAATAAAATGTTAAGTATCTCTTCATTTTTCTTACTCCCATTTCCCCGGTAAGAGAGAGAGAGAGAGAGAGAGAGAGACAGACAGACAGACAGACAGAGACAAAGAAACGGACAGACAGATACACAGACAGAGAGAGAGAGAGAGAGGAGAGAGATGCTCATGAGGTTGAAAAAGATGTCACGGGACCAAGATATTATAAAAGAAGAAGGCGGTCGTAGAGGCAGACTTCCTCACAACATAATTTGACTTCAGTCTTACACCCCCCCCCCCCGCACCACCCCCTCCCTAATCCACCCCTCTCAACAGGTTCCCTTGAGTTAAGGTATATTTGTCGATTTATCTGGCAAAACGTTTCAGCCACCACATTCACGTTTAAAACTCCCCACCCCCACCCAACCCCGGAAGCCCATCCGACTTGTTTCGAAAAAAAAAAAAATTTTTTTTTTAAAAAAAAAAAAAAAAAAAAAAAGGAAGAGGGTCAGAGGGTCGGGCAGGGGGCGCGAGGGAAGGGGAGAGGGAAAAAAAAAAAAAAAAAAAAAAAAAAAAAAAAAAAAAAAAACGTCAAGCAAGTGAGTTTTGAACTTCCCTTCTCATTCATCCCCCCCCCCCCCCCCCCCCCCCACCGCATCACCCCACCCCCCCCCCCCCCACCTCTCCCCCATACTGACTATAACATAGGAGCCAAAACACAGATCCCACATACGGATTTTCTACATCGAAATCATATACTTGAAAAGCAAGTAGCACATTCCACTCAAAATTGACATACATTCACGAAAAGAACAAAAAAAATACAGTCTAAAATCAATTGGAAGAAACATACAAAGAATAATTTACAGAAGACTGATACAACGAACAAAACCATTCATTTTGACCATTCATGTCCTTCCTCTTGTTTTGGATGTTGAGTGACATGACAACACATGTGTGAAATGGGGCAGCAGGGGGGTTCCTATAGGCAATCACTATTTCTTACATGCGTGCACCCGTGCGCGCGCGCGTACATGTATGCAACTGCATACATGTCTGTGAATGCGCGCGCGCGCGCACGCGAGCACGCGCGAGCACCCTCCCGCCCGCGCGCGCCCGCGCGCGCGCGCGCGCGCGCCCGCGCGCGCGCGCACGCACACCCCACACGCGGGTGTGTACGCTTGAGGGAGAGAGGGACAGAGAGAGAATTTGGCTACATGCGGTGCATCCATACAAACAATACACATTTACGTTTTTTTTCATTCAAAAAAAAAAAAAAAAAAAAAAAAAAGAAAGAAAGAAAAAAAAAAAAAGAAAGTCAACGGTAAGTACGGGGTTCCATCACATTATCATTATGCATCAACACTGGGCCAAATGTTGGCCTCTGGAAAAAAATATATATACAATAACAACAACAACAAAAAAATTCTCACTCCATGTTGTTTGCCTCATTTTTCACACTTCATTTTTTTGAGATTAGGTATCATTTTGACACAATTTACAATGATAGGCATCTTGTCTCGTGTGCATGAGTCTGGAAAGATTGAAAAAGAAGGAAAGAATCCACAGGAATCAACGGTACCCAGAGTAATCTGTCGAAAGAGCAAACTCTTTGCGTACTCACTCTAAATCCTCCCGTTCCTCCCCGACCTCTTGTGCGCGCGCGCGCATCCATGCCCGCATGAGTGAAGCGGGAGTATATGTACTCGTGTGTGTCCCTGCGTGTGCCCGCCTGTGTAGTTCCAATCCGATTGTGCAACATTCACAATTCTTTTAAAAATATCAATTCACTTCTTTCTCAACAGAAATTATTCCTCTGTTCACAATCAGAGAGTATATTCACCGAGATCCAGTTTGCCATGTCTCTCCATATGAGAATGGTTGGAAATCTCAATTCATCTATCCTGAAGTGGTCCTATGGCATATATCCCATCCCCTACCCCACCTCCCCACCCATACCCCCAATTACTCTCCAAAAAAAAAAAAAAAAAAAAAAAAAAAAAAAAAAAATCTTTGTACATCAAAAACATTTTGTTTTCATTTGACGTTACTATCATCCCCCAGCTCTAATCTGCGATTAAAGAGGCCTGCAGCGACGGAGAACGAAAAAAAAAAAGGGGGTCCTCGTTCTGATTTTGACCCCCCCCCCCCCCCCCCCCCCCCCCCCCCCCCCCCACCCCCGAAATCGCTTAGTGGACTGTCAGATATTAGGGTCATAAATACCTATATACACGCATACATATCCGTGTCCACATACCATATGCATAGCTATGCACATCTGCTCCGACGGGGGGGGGGGGGGGGGGGGGGGCGAAAGAGGACATCCTCATTTCTGATTTTATCATGATTCTACCATCCCCCCTCCCCAAAATATCTCCCTCTTTTTAGACTATTTAAAGTTATGGTCATATGCACACCTGTATGTACATACACATTTTACTCACATATATACTCATACATATACATACCCAAATACATGCATACAAACACACATATACATATGTTTGCACACACACACACACACACACACACACACACACACACACACACACACACACACACACACACACACACACGCCGCACACACAGTAACACACACCTGTATATATTTATTTTGGAAAAAAAAAAAAAAAAAAAACTACATTTCTCTTCTTAACATTTCTTCTACGTTGGTTTCAATATCAATCTTAAGCAATTTTCCATTTTTCAGTTTGGCGAGTATTTTTGCCGTTGGTTGACCATGCTGCTAAAGTGGCTGAGTGTTCACTGGCCTTTTTTTAACAGTCTGTAGTTGGCCTGAGTCAGGTCTTCGCCGATGGAGATGCCAGACTGTTTCAGTTTTCGGCGGTTGTGGAGTACTTCCTCCTCCCTCAGTCTCCTGGAGTGAAAGCGGACGAGGATCGGGCGGGCCTTGCTCCACCCCTCCTACCTGAGCGATGAGCTATTTCAATGTCACTGTTTTTCACCTCCACACACCCACCTTTTCTTTGAAGACAGCCACACATTTTTTAAACACAGTCATTCACCAGCTCCTCTCCACCAGCCTCTGAGACACCGTACACACGAAGATTCCACTGGCGGCCATGTTGTTCGTTATCGTTTAATTCACGTTTAAGTCCTGTATACCCCCTCTCATACTGTTCTAATTTTCCTTTCAGTTCTTTATTCTCTTCCTTCAGTTGTTGACTTTCACTCCTGAGTTTGTCCTTTTCCGTCTGCAAATCAAACATGTCGCTTTCTAGTTTGTCGATTCTGTTTGTCAGTCTAGACACAACACTGTTCATTTCTTCTCTCAAGCTTTGAAAGTCCTCTTTGGTCACTAAGTTTTGGAGTTGATTCTTAAACTCCTCTTTGGTCACTATGTTTTGGAGTTGATTCTTAATTTCGTCTAGGGCTTTCTGCACCTCCATTTCTTCTAGAATAACTTCAGTTTCTTTCTTCTGTTTTTTCAAATTTTGCCGTGATTTGCTTTGAGATACTGAGGCGGGAACGGGACTGTTGCCAGAGTCACTTGCTGATGACGTGGAGGAGGATTTCCTTTTGCTACTTCTTTGGCCTTGAAGAAATTTAGTGATGGGGCGACTTGACACATTCTCTCGCTAGCATCAGTTAGTCTCTTCCTACATGTTTTTTTTTTTTCCCTCTTCCTCTCTCCCCTCCCTCTCTCTCAAACCGCAATATAAGAAAATATTTTCCTGGCACTTTTACAGAGTGTTCCGTTACGTTAATCAATCTGAAGAACACATATTACTTCACTGTCAACAACATGAGAGGCAAACACATTTTTTGAAGTACGTCTCCATGAAACACTCAAGGCCTACACACACATCATCTTGCACTGCCTGCGCCCCACCTCACCTGTACGGAATATTAAGCCATGACACCTACGTGTTCACGCTCTTCTCGCGTTGATCAGTTTTCGTTTTCGGCCTCGATCTGGATGAAAGGTTTCTTTTGAAATTATGAAAGAAAAAAAAATACACAACTTAAAGAACTTTCTTTAACTTGAAGGAATCCATGAAGACAGTGATATGCTACATTTTGCAAACAAAGTGGTAGTCCCAGTTTTTTCACAAAGTGGAGGTAGAGAGCACTTCAGCAGAGCGCACAAAAACACGTCTGATCCGCAGGTGAGCGACGGTCCGAGAGTAATGTCCCATAGTTGGTGAGTAGAACGTTGGTAATGTCCAATAAATGGTGAGTCAAACGTGTTCCATAAATGGTGAGTGAAATGTGCCCCATAAATGGTGAGTCAAAAGTTGGTAATGTCAGCCCAACCCCATAAGGACTGACCCCCGTGTCTGCCTGGCTCATAACACGGTATCCCAGGCCACGGAATCGTAGTCAGGCAGCGTTCCATTGCTGATCGCCCCACATCTCCAGGAGCCGTCCCCTCGGCGACACAAGCTAGACCCACCGTCACCCATAAGGCTGAAAGGTTGGCTGCGCCGTCTGACACTGACCTCTCACATCAGTATCCTTCAAAGGAGATCTGCCACCTCTCCCTTGGCGTCCGCTGCTATGCCACACTCGCGGCGAACTGAGGGACAGGCGATGTCACAGCTGGTGTGTAGACACTTACTGGTCCCCTCTCCTTCACTGTCATCATCGCGGTGTCCCGCCACCACAGAGAGGGCAGAGTGTGAAGTCAGGTCACTGCTGCCAGACATACCTTCTCCATCAGCCAGTGTGAAGTCAGGTCACTGCTGCCAGACATGCCTTCTCTATCAGCAATCCCCAGTGTGAAGTCAGGTCACTGCTGCCAGACATACCTTCTCTACCAGCAATCCCCAGTGTGAAGTCACGTCACTGCTGCCAGACATACCTTCTCCATCAGCCAGTGTGAAGTCAGGTCACTGCTGCCAGACATACCTTCTGCATCATCAATCCCCAGTGTGAAGTCACGTCACTGCTGCCAGACATACCTTCTCCATCAGCCAGTGTGAAGTCAGGTCACTGCTGCCAGACATACCTTCTCCATCAGCAATCCCCAGTGTGAAGTCAGGTCACTGATGCCAGACATACCTTCTCCATCAGCGATCCCCCCAGTAATGACTGCAGGAGAACGTGTCGACCATGGGGCCCCCAGTTGTGCTGTGTGCAGGCCCACTTGCCCCTCCCCCCCTCCTCTCCCGCACCAACCAGCCTCCAGCCCCTCAGTGGTGGATTACATCATTCATCGA
>JADBJO010006463.1:129620-133209 GCA_016801955.1 Conus betulinus | reverse complement strand
GGTGAGTGCGTGCGTGCGTGTGCGGTGCGTGCGTGCGTGCGTCGCGTGCTCTATCCCGTTGAGATCATCGTTGGAAGTGCACATTGACATAGTGCACCTCGTACAAGATCACCCTTCTGCCAGAAGCTGGAGATGGGCACGGAGGTGGGACTCCCCTTTGAGCAGATGGAACTCCAGCAGGAGTTGTCGGACGTTGTGCAGTTGGTGTTCCTGGACCATAGTGAGGAGGGACTCCCACTCCCAGCCCTCCACGTCCATCTTGAGGACGTCGATGACTCTCTGGTGGACAGGGTGTATATGTATATATGTGTACATATGCGTATGTATATGTATGTAAAGAGAAAGAGGACACAAAAAACTGAGACAGAGACACAGAGAGTGTGAGAAGAAGAAGAAGTAGAAGAACAAGAAGAAAAGCAACAACAACAAACAACAACAACAACAAGCAGCTTCACAACCATACAAATGATGTTTGTCTAGCTCATGTTTTAAGTCTTTCAGGGCAGTGACTAGCTTTGTGATAAGAAAATAGTTCTTCCCTGAAAGATTTTGTATTTTAATGGCGTCGGAAACTGTATTCCAGCTCGCTCTTGCTAAGTACAAGAAAGGTATTATCTAAATGTCTATTTTAGGTATGATTTTTTTTTTCAAAGGCTAGCGTTCGGGATTTATCTTGTAGAAGAACGAGTTTTTTGGCTGCTGATTCAGATACACTTCTGTTCTTAAGTTCACATTTACTCACAACATTTATATCTTATAGCTGGCAACCCCTGCTTATGTATTACTGAGGATGTTAAAAGAACTACTTTGAGCGCTCTTTTCTAGATACTGAGAAGAGGTCTCAAGACAAACGCACCAGCGTACTCAAACAATGTTGTACAATTTTAAACAGTCATATAAAGAGTGAATATGATATAATATAATCACAAAAGAGCTCACTTGAAACCTCGATGAAAAAAGGAGATCATCAACGTAAACTGAAAACAACAGCGAACATAGGGCAGAACCCTGAGGTGTGTCATGTGGGATAGGAAACGAAGTTGAACAGTTGATGTCAATGCAAATAGTTTGTTGTAGATTCTACAGGAATGTTGAGATCAGTGGGAGAGTCTTTGCTATCATACTGGATAATCATATCTTTCTGTAACAGTGTGTGGTCATTGCTTCCAAAGCTTTTGCAAAATCAACAAGCATTTGTTCACAATCTTTATTTTTCACTAATATTTTTTAGCCGTAGATAATATTTACTAGCCGTCTAATCATTTTTTTTTTTTTCTGAAACCCGATTGATTTTCATGTCAGTAGATTGTAGAGGTCAAGGTGGTGGTAGCTGTCATTGTTTACGTCTGGTTTCTCGGGACATGAATGTAACCGGCAACGCAGATATAGGTCTTCAGTTTGGTGGCTCGTCATTGTCTTCAGATTTTGAAATGGGTGAGACTTTTAAAACTATGAACTGAGTACAGAAATAGCATTTAATGATACATGATTATATAATATATAAGATTTCACATGCGACAGGAGCTGACAGTTCTATTAATTTGGTCATCAATTCCATCACTTCCGCGGCTTCGGCTTTAAAAGGCATAAAGTTATGTAAACATTTGTAACTGTCATTTGTGAAAGAGTTGGGGGGGGGGGGGGGGGGGGGGGGGGAATTGTAACGATTGTTAGTTCATTTATTCTGTATTATTTCGTTTGACAACGTGACTCGCTATTGTTGTGAAACGTCTGCTGAGTTTACTTGGTGTTAATGTGATTATGAGACATGGTTAAATCTGGTAAGTTTTATTCACAGGTTTTCTTTACATAGCTTTCCATGTGGAGTTCGAATACTGTTTATTAGAAAATTATTGAAAATATTTCATTTCCGCAGCACGTTCGGATATAAAGCCTATTTTTCTCAATGACATGATATAGGTTTTAGACAGAGATGTGGTCAGTTAATGTCTTGCTGAAGGGGGAAGAGGGGTTACACAGGCAGCCATGAGTCTACTTTGCTTGAAGGTGAACCAAAACGTCCCAACTGTCCATGGTGATTTGGTATTTTAGTAAATCAGTATTACAGTCACCTAAAACCTATACGTTCTCAGCATCAAGCGCTGCTGCATCCATCACCGCAGGACGCGTGTCCATCAAATGATGACCGTGTTATCCGCACATCATTATCAGAACAGTATAAGAGGTAACATTAGAAAGTCTTGATTTGGTGAACCTTAATACATGAGAGGGTTTGTCTACATCATATAGTATAGAGGGTACCTCAAGCAATTATTGTTAGAAATACGGTTTACATTTACACACACACACACACACACACACACACACACACACACACGCACACACACAAACACACACACACACGCACACACGCACGCACGCACGCACCTAAACGCAAGCGCGCGCGCGTACACACACACACACACACACACACACACACACACACACACACATGCGCGCGCGCGTACACACACACACACACACACACACACACACACACACACACATGCGCGCGCGCGCGCAGCAACTTACATCTGTGGATTTAGCAGGTATTTCAAGTTGGACAGAGAATGTAGAACCCAGCCTTTGACTGTTTTCACCGGATTTCCGCTCTGACCCCCCAGCCCGTATCTGTAGAATGCCACTCTCCCTGACCTCTGGTAGGTTGGCTGTCTGTACATGCTGGGAAGAAACGACAAGTATGCTCTCTCTCTCTCTCTCTCTCTCTCTCTCTCTCTCTCTCTCTCTCTCTCTCTCTGGTAGATTCGCTACCTGAAACATGCTGGGAAGGAACGACAACTATAATCTCTCTCTCTCTCTCTCTCTCTCTCTCTCTCTCTCTCTCTCCTCTCTCTCTCTCTCTCTCTGGTACGTTGGATGGTTGTACATGCTCTGAGGAAACAACAAAAGAAATCGTGTTTCACATTGTCTCAGCTCGTGTGGGTTTACCTTGTCTTGCCTTGTCTCTTCTTCCACATCATCCATTGTGTATTGGTTCACAATTCCTGGCCTTTTTTGGTCTGGCCTTAGCTAGTTTAATATTGTCCCTCTTTACTGAGTTTATGTTGTTGCTATGGCTCTGTCTGCACTGTCTTGCTTTGTCTTGTCTTTGTCACCGAGTCTTTTTTTTGCCTACTCGTATTTTACATTTGTGTCTTGTGTTGGCCCATGACAAGCGGGTGAATTACCCTTGGAGTGACAGAGAGTGACACAAAAGAGAGGATGCAACTGTCGTACAGATAAATTTTCCCTGACTCCATCTTTCACTCGCGGTCTTACACAATCTCCCACATTCAACCTGTTTTTCTAATTAGCAGACAGTTTCCCTTTGGAGTTCCGATATATTTTAACCCCCTTTTTTAAAATACAAATATGTACAATGTTTCAATAATTTCTTCAGAAATTTCGTTTACCACTTTGTCTTCCTCACGACATTTCATGAAAAGATTAGCACACAGTTATCAATATAACAAGCCCCAAAGGCTCAGCATTGGACAGCAAGACCTTCTAATGACGTTATCAGATAAGGCCAACAAGGCCACATAAACACATTTTTTCTACCTGGCCACCAGACCACTTATTTTCAAAA
>JADBJO010006463.1:107120-124620 GCA_016801955.1 Conus betulinus | reverse complement strand
AGAATTGACAGTAAAGCTGTTAAGTTGGCCCTGGGTGTACCTGTGCACACTGAGTCCTCTGAAGCCTATAAGATAGCAGGCCTTTTGCCACTTGATGAAAAAAGAAAAATAAGTTCTGTAAAATATGTAGTGAGACGGATTGCTGTGGACGACCTTGAAGAGTTAAATACACGATCCGACATTGATTTTTCGAAAATGCACAGAAAAATTCAAATTTAGAGACGCTTCGTTCATATGTTTCAGACGTTTTTTAATTCATCAAAGATTAACCCACACGAGGTAGCGCCTCGCGTACTGGTTCCGCCAGTACCCCCTTGGGAAACTAACGGAAGTAGAAGTTAACATTTTTTCTTCTGATCTAAATAAAGCGATGTCGCGCGCATGTGTTAGCAGCATCTGTCAAAATTGACATGGAAGAAAAGTTTACTAACTATTTGAAAGTATACACTGACGGCTCAGTTCTTGATGATGGTAGTGCGGGATCTGGCTTTGTAATTCCAGATTTCAAAGCTGAAAAATCATATTATTATTTAGGTAAGGGTTATTCCATATTTACAGCTGAACTTATTGCTTTCCTGATGGCATTAAATTACTTAATTTCCTTGCCAGTCTCAATATTTAATATCCTGTTTTGTGTTGATTCACAGTCAGTATTAAAAAATTTGCATTGTTTTGAAAAATACACAGAGAGAGGAATTATTATTTGAGATTAAGTACATGTTGCACTGTCTTTACATGAAAGGTACTAATGTTGTATTTTCTTGGGTTCCATCGCACACCTCTTTCATTTTTAACGATCAAGCAGATAGAGCGCAAAAATGGGGAGCAAAGAATATGTTAGGTAGTATTAAGGTTGACTGTCCTTTGTCACACAAGGAAATTAGTCATATAATCGAAAGGGATTTCTGGAGTCAATACAGTTCCTCATCAAAACCTCGTCAGCAAACTCTGTCAAACTTTGTGTCGATTAGCCGACCGGTTTCAAGCCTGACTTTTAGACTTTTATGTAATTCCCTACGAACCAAGTATTGCCAGACTGTTAAGTGTGTATGTCGTGGGGATCTTTCAGTTCAACATCCGATTTTTGATTGTGAACTAACGAAACCTTTTTTGAATGGGGTTATACCAAGTGCTGACACTGGGCATGTTAATGTGTTTGACATTTTTTAGATTCGTTGCCAGTTGTTTCTCTTGTTAAATTAACGAGAAACCTTTTAGAAAGTCCATTAAGGAACATTTTATCATCATAATCGTAAGTTAGATTACTTAAGTTACTTTTCTCTAATTTTTCATAGTTACTGTCCTATAAATCATCGGTCCTTTATTTTTGTTCTATGTAACCACATCGTCCTCTTCTCTTCTTTTATGATAATAGTCTAAAATTGTAAACACTATGTTATTTAGACGTCTGCAATCACCTATATGTGTGACGAGACGTAAAACAGAAGAGAGAGAGAGAGAGAGAGAGAGAGAGAGAGAGAGAGAGAGAGAGAGAGAGAGAGAGAACATAAAAGAACGTAGAAGCTCTCTCTTATTCCGCTATCAAACATTTTATACCCATGCTTTCTACATACGCTATCAGAAATAATTTTTTTTTAATCACCAGTATTAAAGCCATGAATTCTTTTTTCTTTATCAAAGAGTCCAATTTATAAGTAAGTACTTATGCTTCCCACATTTACCATCTCATACTTTTAAAGCTATTTTTAAGTGAGTCAGTCATATAGCTGTTGCTTAATCTACATAGAATATACGAAAGTACCGTCTTCACCCGACCACCTCTCACTCTTCTCTCCCGCACCAAAACCGTCAGTAGATTCCTAGCTTCATCGCCAGGGTTGGTTTGTTTGTGTGTTTGCTTTTGGGTTGATGGTGTGTTGTTTTTGCTCCGTCTAATATCACCTTGAGTGGATAGGATTAGATTTAGATTCAAATTTGAAACACACACACACACACACACGCACGCACGCACGCACGCACGCACGCACGCACACACACACACACACACACACACACACACACACACACAGAGCATCTAACACACACAAACACACGGTCATTCCAGGAAAGGCTGGGCATAAGAACATCCTAAGACAGCAGTTATCAGCGGGGCGACTATTCCCGTCAGACGTGTTCAGAAGTGACAGGACACTGACGCGGCCTACAGGTCTGGAAGTGACAGGACACTGACGCGGCCTACAGGTCTGGAAGTGACAGGACACTGACGCGGCCTACAGGTCTGGAAGTGACAGGACACTGACGCGGCCTACAGGTCTGGAAGTGACAGGACACTGACGCGGCCTACAGGTCTGGAAGTGACAGGACACTGACGCGGCCTACAGGTCTGGAAGTGACAGGACACTGACGCGGCCTACAGGTCTGGAAGTGACAGGACACTGACGCGGTCTACAGGTCTGGAAGTGACAGGACACTGACGCGGCCTATAGGTCTGGAAGTGACAGGACACTGACGCGGCCTACAGGTCTGGAAGCCAGGGGAGAAGCAGAAGCAAATCACACAGAAGTACACGGACAAAACTCCGACTGATAAAATGGGGGCCGGAATAGCTCAGTGGTAGACCGCCGGACTCGTAATCTTAGTGATCGCCAGGTTGCAGGTTCGAATCTCCGCTCGGTCGTTTCGGTACAAGCTTGGGGGGGGAGGGGGGGGGGGGGGGTCCATCGCAGTTAACACTGGTTCTGACTCCATTTCCCAAATAGTCCAACTGAGACTAGAAACCGAGGTTTTGTGTGTGAACCCACGCATAACATCTTCCACACACGTCAAATCCCATCACCAACTTTCGGAAGAGAAGGCCAGTTCGGCTGTTGGTATGGATGACACGTTACATATAGCATGCACCCTGCGTGAGAAATGAAAAGAATGAAGGAAGTAAGGAAACTGAGTGAACGACATTGAACACTATTGACTGGATGACACGGGAAACGACTGAATGAAGCGCCAGCTGGCAGCTGTGTTCAGTAGACACAACAGATAGGCAGCCCGTTGTGTAAACGAGTGTGGATTGTAAAGCGCTCAGGGCTTAGTCTCTAGCCAGGGATAGGCGCGATATTTTCGTAAGTATGCATAACATTAACAAAACACTCGGGAGAGCACACAATAGACCATAGATGGGGATCTGTGAGGGAAGTGTGTTCGAGCTCACGTTCAACGACAGTGATCTCCCCGTTTATCCGGACAGATGCCTACCGCCGGGAGGCATGTCCAAAGCAGGGATCGCTTCTTCAGTCTGCTGAACTAATCATGCTGAATGCTGAGTCATGAGTGTGAAAAGGTGCACCTGGTATACGGACACTGATGCACCTGTTTATACGGACACTGATTCTTTGTCTGGTGCGCACTTCAAATGAAAAATATAAATGTCTGGATCTCGTTTCCGCCCAGCAGCCATTTTGGTCGTGCGCCGATTATGAGAAGATGAGTGGTCTCTCGTTCTTCGTTTTCAATGTCCTAAATGTTATTTGTTTTTGCCTGAAGAAGACCCGAGAGGTCGAAATCCATTGTGGTTTGTCCTGAACTTTGTTTGTCGATGCCCTTGGTGGTAACTAACCCTTTTCTTTCTGAATTATATTTGTTTGACCCAGAGACTGAGAAACGAAATTAGCTTCTGCCCCAAAGAAAAAAAAATAAAGAAAATAAAAAACATATTACGGGGATATAACATCTGATAAACATGTTAAAGGTGACGGAGTATTTACAAAGGAAATGTTCTTCTAGCGGAATACTTTGTCAATGTTTGCAGACTAATTACGTTCCATTGTGCAATGTATTCTGGAAACTATTGTGGATTAACTATCACACCAGGGTGTCCAATACGATGTGAGAAAAGATAGAGGGCATACACATCTATTATTAAAGATGAAAGGAAATGTATAGCATCACAGGCTGCCTCATCTTGATGTCTTCATGTTTACCTTCACCAGACAAGTTATGCTCTTTAACTGCACGTGTGTTTGAAATGTGCTCCCAAGTAACTTATGGTATTTTATCTGGCATCAAGTGTGTGTCTGTGTGTGTGTGTGTGTGTCTGTGTGTGTGTGTGTGTGTGTGTGTGTGTGTGTGTGTGTCCGTGCGTGCGTGCGTGCGTACGTGCGTGCGTGCGCGCAGGTGTGTGTGTGTGTGTGTGTGTGTGTGTGTGTGTGTGTGTGTGTGTGTGTGTGTGTGTGTGTGTGTGTGTGTGTGCGTGCGCACGCACGCGTGTCGTGTGTGTGTGTGTGTGTGTGTGTGTGTGTGTGTGTGTGTGTGTGTGTGTGTGTGTGTGCGTACAAGCTCGCACGTGTGTGTGTGTGTGTTTGTGTGTATAGTGGAGGGGGGTGGGTGGGTTCTATGCGTGCTTTCGTGCATGTGCGTGATTGTTTGCTTGTTTGTTTGTTTGTTTGTCGTTGTTGTTGTTTTAAACACCATCCATTATCACGAAAGGTAAAATGACAGTATGTTAAGATCAGTAAACAAAAGCACTTTACCCAAAGGAATATATACAATGCAGGGAGGCATGGGCCGCCATTGGTAATCGTCGCACACTTCCCATCCGCCATCGCCAACCATCCCCATACGTAACTTCCGTTGGCACAGGATGTCGGCGTTGTCAAGGTAACTGTGTGTCAACAACAACACTGTTGTCATGCTGAATAAGTAAAAAAAAAACAAAAAAAAAAGACACACCGTGTCACGGTACTTGTGTCAACAAGAACATCGATATCAAGATAACCGTGTCAACAAGAACAGCGATATCAAAGTAACCGTGTCAACAAGAACACGGATATCAAGATAACCGTGTCAACAAGAACAGCGATATCAAGGTAACCGTGTCAACAAGAACACGGATATCAAGGTAACCGTGTCAACAAGAACAGCGATATCAAAGTAACCGTGTCAACAAGAACACGGATATCAAGGTAACTGTGTCAACAAGAACACGGATAGCAAGGTAACCGTGTCAACAAGAACACGGGTATCAAGGTAACAGTGTCAACAAGAACACGGATACCAAGGTAACTGTGTCAACAAGAACAGCGATATCAAAGTAACCGTGTCAACAAGAACACGGATACCAAGGTAACTGTGTCAAAAGAACATGGATATCAAGGTAACCGTGTCAACAAGAACACGGAAATCAAGGTAACCGTGTCAACAAGAACACGGATATCAAGGTAACAGTGTCAACAAGAACACGGAAATCAAGGTAACCGTGTCAACAAGAACACGGATATCAAGGTTACCATGTCAACAAGAACACGGATATCAAGGTAACAGTGTCAACAAGAACACGGATATCAAGGTAACAGTGTCAACAGAGAACAGCGATATCAAAGTAAACCGTGTCAACAAGAACACGGATATCAAGGTAACCGTGTCAACAAGAACACACGGATATCAAGGTAACCGTGTCAACAAGAACACGGATATCAAGGTAACAGTGTCAACAAGAACACGGATATCAAGGTAACTGTGTCAACAAGAACAGCGATATCAAAGTAACCGTGTCAACAAGAACATGGATAGCAAGGTAACCGTGTCAAAAGAACATGGACATCAAGGTAACCGTATCAACAAGAACACGGATATCAAGGTAACTGTGTCAACAAGGTCACGGATATCTAGGTAACGGTGTCAACAAGAACATCGATATCAGTGTAACTATGGCAACAAGAACACGGATATCAAGGTAACCATGTCAACAAGAACACGGATATCAAGGTAACTGTGTCAGCAAGATCACGGATATCAAGGTTACCATGTCAACAAGAACACGGATATCAGGGTAACCATGTCAACAAGAACACGGATATCAAGGTAACTGTGTCAACAAGAACAGCGTTGCCAAGATTGCCGTGTTTGTGCAAGCAAGGTGAGTATGTTACTATCAGTGGATTTTCAAGGTATTTGTATTAACAAAAAAGAGTTGTCACATAACAGTATCAAAGCAACACAGCTACAAGGCTAAGTGTGTTGAACTGCTAAGTGTGTTGATCTGCTAACTGTGTCGAACTGAAAGACAATCAGACAGACAGGCAAACGTGGAGACACTGAGAATAATAACTACGGTTTACTGTTTGGTCAGAGACACATACAAATGTGAGGAGAGAGAGAGAGAGAGAGAGAGAGAGAGAGAGAGAGAGAGAGAGAGAGAGAGAGAGAGCCCTACCTGTGAATTATTAGGGTCATGTTTGGTTCGTCCAAGTCTCTGATCGCCTTTTCATCAGGCAAGTGGAAACCTGTCACAAGAAGGCCAACAGGACATTACTAATGAACAGGTAGTAATTATTATTATTTTATTATTTTCATTATTATTATGAATACTTATATAGCGCCTATCCTCGGCTGGTGACCAAGCTCTAAGCGCTTTCCAATCAACACTCGTTTACACAACGGGTTGCCTACCTGGATAGTGCCGACTGAAGAGCTGCCATCTGGCGCTTCATTCAGTCTTGTTCAATATTGTTCACTCAATTTCCTTACTGCCTTCATTCCTTCCATTTCTCACGCAGGGTGCATGCTATGTGCAACGTGTCATCCATATCAGCGGCCAAACTGGCCTTCTTTTCCGAAAGTTGGTGATGGGATTTGATGTGTGTCCAAGATGTTTATGCGTGCGTTCACACACGGAATCTCGGTTTCTAGTCTCACTCGAAGGACTGTATGGGAAATGGAGTCAGAACCAATGTTAACTGCGAGGGAAAAATCGCCCCTGTGCCGAAACGGCCCAGCGGAGATTCGAACCCGCAACCCAAAGGATCACCAAGATTACGAGTCTGGTAGTCTACCACTGAGCTATTCTGGCTATTATTACCACCACCATCCTCATCCTCACCGATCATTACCAATATATATATATATATATATGTGTGTGTGTGTGTGTGTGTGTGTGTGTATGAATATGTTCCTTCAGTGGAAGATTTGAGAAAATCTGATCCAATTGTATTGGCGGATAATGTAGAACTGTCTCCAGATCAAATCAGTATCTGCCGTTTGCCTGATTGCTTTGCCCCTACACCCAAAGAACCAGTTGACGTATCAGATCAGCTGATTGGCACATACAATTGGGCAGAACGCCTCCGATGGCACCGTCACCATACGTTGCAGGGAAAGAAAGAAGGAGTGAAAGAAGGTGGAACTCAAGAAACCCTTGATGATGAGGAAACCTTTGTAAAGAGACCTTGGTACAAGTTAACCACAAAACAGGCTCCTAAGAGGGACGCAGCTTTGGAAGACTTCATTGAAGCTTGTTCACAACATTTTATTGCTCCCTGCAACAGACGAAGAATTAGGGACAATCTCACCAGTGGCCAACGGGAAAGCCATCTCGGAGCTCCGTAATTTGCCTATGACCAAAAATGCGGCATGCAGATATGCTGACAAAGCAGGAGTTACAGTGATCACTCCCCTCGACGCTGATGATCAAATTATCCTGAATGAAGTGAATAACAGTGACTACTATGACGTAGTTGAAAACTAATCCCACCAAGGAAACTGTTAGCAAAGTGAACTCCTGGGTAACAAAGTGGAAGAGAGAAGGGGCACTGACTGACGATATAGCAGACTTTATAACTCCAAATTCACATGTCCGTCCGGGTCACATCAAACCTCTCGTAAAAACCACAAACCCAAACCTTTCCCTTATAGATTTTTGCTTTCTGGGTCAGGCACTCCTACTCAACCACTATCTAAGTTTGTACAACAAGCTATTGCTCATCTCACCCATTTTCTACCGTATCAGATCATTGATTCGAAGGAATTCCTGCAGAAGGTGGATCTGATCAACGAGCACTACAGCCCCCTGCCCCCAACAGCCACATTTGCTGTCTGTGATGTGGTAGCCCTTTTCCCCAATGTGGACAACAACATGGGTATTCCCGCTGTTAAAGAAGCTCTGAGAGAGAATCCCTCACCTTTGCAGGTACCTGATAGTTGCATTGTTGAGGGTTTGAAAATTGCCCTCGATAACAATTGCTCAGCCTACACAGATGGAGAGGGAAAGACTGTCTTCGCCAAGCCAAACCATGGTACTGCAATGGGACCCTGCCATGCTTGTGACTTTGTTGATGTCTTCATGGGCAGCTCAGACAATAAACTTATGCAGGATTGCTCAGTCCCTCTGCTTTCCTCTCTGGCTGAACCTGAACGGCGCAAAGAGCTTAAATGCCTAGATTGGAGCAGGTATCGAGATGATGGTATCACAATTCTTCCCAACAGCGAGGACCGTGAATCATTCTGCAAACACCTGGATGAACTGAATCCGCCAAATATCAAGTGGACCGTAAAATTTGACAGACAGGTAGAATATCTGGATATGAAACTTTCAATAGTTGATGGTGTCATAAAGACAGATGTCTTTTCCAAACATTGCCATAGTTACCTTCCAAGACAGTTGTCACCCTCCTTCAGTGTTCAAGGGTCTTATAACAGGTGTTGGCGCCAGGCTGAGAATGTTATGCAGCGAAGATGACAGACTGCAAGAGAGACTCAGAGAGTATGCCAAATATTTTACAATCGCTGGTTGGAAATTTGAGGCAGCACTTTGAACAACTCAAAAGGGGAGCTAACAGAGACCGAGGTGTTCTCATCAGGCAAGAGAGACAACCCAAACCCAAGAAATTGGCTTGGGTCACTCAGTATGACCCACGGTTACCATCTAAAAGACAAATCATTAAAAAAAATTACACATCCTGTATTCCAATCAAAAAAAACAGACCATTTTCCTGAAGAAAAATGCTCATTGGTGCTGATAGGAGAAAGACGCAACTTGGCAGAAATGTACAAACCTACAGTACCACGTCGACATCCTCTCCATGGACCCATGAACAGACCTGGGTTTTTTGTATGCTGTGCCCACCGATGTGACCTTTGTGCACATTCCAGTGACCTGATTGGGCTAAGAAGCCCATGGGATGGACGCTACTGGCCCATCAGACAGCACCTCACCTGTTCGACAAAAAAATACCATCTACGTCATCAGATGTCAGAACCACCCAGACTCATGGTATGTTGGGTCCACCAAGGACCTCAAAAGAAGGTGGGCCAATCATAAATCAGACTGCAACAAGAAAATGGCCCAGCGATGTGGGGTTGCCAGACACCTCGCCCAGACTGAGCACCCTGAAGATAAGGCTCTGCCCTTTCTTTCCATCCATCCCATCGAACAAGTTGCATCTGAAGACAAACTCCTAGACAGGGAGACTTACTGGCAGGCCAATTTGGGGACTGTCTTTAAGGGTCTCAACTCCCGTACAGAACTCAACAACAGCTGCACAGAATGAGAAACAGGGTTCTGTATTAGAATGGTACAGTGAAAGGTGGACTCTATAGAGTGCAGTGGAAGGTGGAGTATTCAGGGTGCAGTGGAAGGTGGACTCTTCGGGGTGCAGTGAAAAGGTGGACTCTGCAGGATGCATTGGAAGGTGGACTCTGCAGGGTACAGTGGAGGTTGGACTCTGCAGGTACAGTGGAGGTGGACTCTGCAAGGGTGTGTAGTGGATGTAGTGGGGGATGGTACAGGGTGTGGTGGAAGTGTGAAACTACAGGAAAAAAAAGAAAATGTGACGTCGTTTTTTATATTGATGTAGTCTACTATGACGTCAATAGTATTAATGTCATCGCTGCTAAGGAGACGTAAGTAAGTAGCATCGGTTCCTGAAGAAGCCTTTTGCTTCAATTCGGCTGCCCCTCATGTCTTGCTGTTCCTGTTCATTTCCCCGTCCACACCTTCGGTGAATACCCGTCCAAGTCATCAGTATTGCGAAGATCATGGGGACTGTCTCTGGATGGACATGGTGGCGCCGTCTGGTGGGAGGCCGGATGCTCGTTCATTCTAGGTCATTCATTCGTTCCACTTAGCAAGGGCTGTCGTTAGTAAGAGGCTTAGCAGGATGTGCCCTGGGTATACTGGGTAACAACACAAACAACTGACCATCACCGACACGACTCGGCATCAGTGCAGTGTGTTCTCTGGCGGGGAGCCTTGTGACGACTTCATATTGCTTCTTGAGGATTGTAAGACTTGGCTATAACTGTGTGTTTGTGTGTAGGAGGGCTGGAATGAACGTTGGAGAAATAATGATAGTTAGGGAAACAGAGAAGATGAGGTGGAACAAGATTCCTTCGGCTGGATAATTTTTAGGAAAGGAAAACACTGCTTTACATCACAGACCTTACACCACACACCGCTCTACAATGCTATTTTCTAATAAACGTTCCCCAAATAAAGACTGCTTTGGGTCAAGTTCCCTTTTTCTTGGGCATTTTTTTTGGTTTCTTTTGTGTACACCTCACCACAGATTTCGCCATGTAAAGACAGACAGACAGACAGACAGACAGACAGACAGACAGACAGACAGACAGACAGACAGACAGACAGAGACAGAGACAAAGAGCGTAAGAAGGCGGAAAAAGGCATGCAGATACAAAATGCAAATACCACAAAAATATAAGATACGTAAGCAAACTGACAGGTAGGTATACATGCAGACAGGGAGATCCATAGAGGGTCATACAGAATGGCGAAAAAAAAAAGGTCAAAATTCAGCCAAGGAAGCGAAACACAAGAGCACACAGCTTCGACAACATACCAGGCCGTCTTTCCTCAGGGCGTCTAACATGCTGTTTTCTCTCTGGCATTATCACTGAAATTGGGCTTCTGAAAAAATATAAGCTGTGAAATTAAGGCCCATAATCAATGCGTCACAACTCTCTCTCTCTCTCTCTCTCTCTCTCTCTCTCTCTCTCTCTCTCTCTCTCTCTCTCTCTCTCTCTCCTCAGATTATGTCGTTCACTACACGCCTTCAAAAAGACCTTCGAAAATCCTTCACGGATCTGTGACGTAGACTATGCTGTTTCATTGTGGTGTTTTACACCAATCACTTAGGTCATCAGCAACTGCTAATGTGTAAGTTGTAATAGCACCAGTTATGTCAATTTTATGATACCATTAACTATCCTTACACAGTGAGGGAAATTGCTTCTCTGAGGACACTTTATTTTGTTTTATGCCAATGCCATCATCATCATCGCCCTCGTCTGGTCGCGAACTCCACCAGCAATC
Organism: Conus betulinus; assembly: GCA_016801955.1. NCBI lineage: Eukaryota > Metazoa > Mollusca > Gastropoda > Neogastropoda > Conidae > Conus > Conus betulinus. The sequence goes on along the minus strand of JADBJO010006463.1, from coordinate 113,561 downwards.
ATACATCTACAGCAGACATCGGCATATGGTCACTGTTTTATCTTACCACTTTTTTAACTTCCTTTTCCAACCGCTGTCCCAACTTACACCCCCACCTCCATCCTCCCTCATATCCTCACACACACACCCCACCGCTGTCCCAAGCTACCCCCCCCCCCCCCCCCCATCCATCCTGCTGTTCTCCCTCCCCCTCCCTATCCCCATCTCCCCCATTTTGTAATTATTGTTATCTGCATCTTACGCGTGCGTATATATGCGTGATTTTGTCAAGCCTATGCATACAAATGCGCTTGTGTGTGAATCATGTACTCCATAATCCTGTGTGCCTCTGTTATTTTCTCTCTGCTTTTTTCGTTTTCACTGCTTTAAAGTCTAATTTCTTGTCTTTAAATGTCATTGCATAATTTAGCTTAGAAAGGAGAGATTGGAAGAATAGGCTCTGCCTAAAATTTCAATCCTTAATCGAATACGTTTTCTTAGTTCTGAGTTCTCTCTCTCTCTCTCTCTCTCTCTCTCTCTCTCTCTCTCTCTCTCTCTCTCTCAAAAGTAATACATAAAGGGCATCGGGAACATCTGGCAAGGTTTAGAACTAGAACCCTAGGTTTTTATGCGAACAGAAGACGGGTTGATACAATCTTTCTGTCATGTGTCTTTTATGTTTAAACTGTGTAGAAGATGAAGGCCATTTCCTGTTTGACTGTAGGGAATATGAAGCTTAACGTTTGGCATCAATCGTTTTTTTCAGCAATAATTATGATATAAAAAAGACATAACTTAGTTCGAATCATTTCATCGGTCAACAGAGACACTATCAAATCGTTTGCGACGTTTAACGTTTGACGTTCAATCGTTTTCCAGCAATTTTTATGATATAAAAAGACATAACTTAGTTCGAATAATTTCATCGGTCAATGGAGATACTATCAAATCGCTTGCGAAGTTTATCGCCGAAGCATATGAACAAAGGGAAAAAAAATTCTTCCCTCGTGAAGCAGTTTCTTGATTACAAACAAGAAAACTGGTGAACAACTCTAAGCTTATAACATTTAATGTTACACATGTTTATACTTCAATGTATCTGACGATCTCGAGTTTACCGTTGGATGGTCCTACATTATTTTTCACTTTGTTTTAGTATTAACGGATATTTCGTCGGTAACGCATTAAATTAAGCTAGATTATTGTGACTGCAGATAGAATGCTGTCGTGCAATTTTCCTTTTGACCCGTTTCTTTGTTTTGCATACGTATATAGCCACTTAAGCTATTGTATATAAAACTGTCAAAATTGTCAATTCTCTCTCTCTCTCACTCACTCTCTCTCACTCTCTCTCTCTCACTCTCTCACTTTTCCTCTCTCTCTCACTCTCTCTCTCACTCTCTCTCTCTCTCTCACTCTCTCTCACTCTCTCTCTCTGATTCACTCTCTCACTTTCTCTCTCTCTCTCTCTTCCCCGCCCCCCCCCCCCCCCCCCCCCCCCCCCCTCTTTCTCTCTAACTCCCTCGCTCACCGGCAAATGTTCTTTGACAGGTGGGTGGAAGACGGGAGGTGGGTGGGAGGGTTGTAATGTCGGGGAGGTGGTCCTCTGTCGTGGCTGTACTGTGACTGGAGCCTGTTTCTCTCTCGCCCTCCATGGCCAAGTTCTGCATGAGGCATCAGGATTATAACAAACATGGTGATGATGATGGTGATGATGGTGATGATGATGATGATGATGATGATGATGATGATGATGGTGGTGGTGGTGATGATGATGATGATCGTGATGATGGTGGTGGTGGTGGTGGTGGTGGTGACGGTGATGATGATAAAGGTTGATGATGACGACGACGACGATGATAATGATGATGATGATGATGATGATGATGATGATGGGATCAATATATAATATTAATAATTATTAAAAAAAAAGTGCTACCAGTATCGATGATGATATTAATGAATATGATGCCAATTAGGATCTTAATTATGAACGGAAAGGGAGAGAGAGAGAAAGGGGGGGGAGTAGGGGAGAGAGAGAGAGAGAGGGGGGTGGGTGGGGGGGGGTGGAGAACAAAATAATTTGTTGTTTTTAAGCAGTTTTAATACAGTTCTTGAACAACACAATATGATGACTAGCCGTACAATTGAACGCGGTGCAACTAGGCCAACATGGAAACCAGCACAACCTTTTTTTTCTTTCATCTTCGTTTCTAACTGAAGTTCTGATGTACTCTATATCAACGGCAAGAGAAGTGCTCACCTTGATTCCGTCTGTGACCTGAGTCTGGAACACAGTCTGTTGTTCCAGAGAGAACAAGATCACACCGTTTATGCATGCACACAGGCCGCGCCCATCCAACTATGCACACCTATACACCGCACGTAAGCAGAGTGTCAATGTCAGTCACATGTAAGCAAGGTGTCAATGTCACTCACATGTAAGCAGGCTGTCAATGTCACTCACATGTAAGCAGGATGTCGATGTCAGTCACATGTAAGCAGGGTGTCAATGTCACTCACATGTAAGCAGGGTGTCGATGTCACTCACATGTAAGCAGGGTGTCAGTGTCACTCACATGTGAGCAGGGTGTCAGTGTCACTAACATGTAAGCAGGGTCTCAATGTCACTCACATGTAAGCACTTTGTTAGTGTCACTGACATGTAAGCAGGGTGTCAGTGTCACTCACATGTAAGCAGGGTGTCAATGTCACTCACATGTAAGCAGTGTGTCAGTGTCACTCACATGTAAGCAGTGTGTCAGTGTCACTCACACATGTAAGTAGGCTGTCAATGTCACTCACACGTAAGCAGGGTGTGAGTGTTACTCACATGTAAGCAGGGTGTCGATGTCACTCACATGTAAGCAGGGTGTCAATGTCACTCACATGTAAGCAGTGTGTCAGAGTCACCCACATGTAAGCAGTGTATCAGTGTCAGTCACATGTAAGTAGGCTGCCAATGTCACTCACATGTAAGCAGGGTGTCAGTCTCACTCACATGTAAGCGGGGTGTCAGTGTCACTCACATGTAAGCAGAGTGTTGATGTCACTCACATGTAAGCAGAGTCTCAATGTCACTCACATGTAAGCAGGGTGTCAATATCACTCACATGTAAGCAGAGTGTCAATGTCATTCACATGTAAGCCGGGTGTCGATGTCACTCACATGTAAGTAGGCTGTCAATGTCACTTACATGTAAGCACTTTGTTAGTGTCACTCACATGTAAGCAGGGTGTCGATGTCACTCACATGTAAGCATGCTGTCAATGTCACTCACATGTAAGCAGGCTGTCAATGTCACTCACATGTAAGCAGGCCGTCAATGTCACTCACATATAAGGAGGGTGTCAATGTCACTCACATGTAAGCAGGCTGTCAATTTCACTCACATGTAAGCACTTTGTTTAGTGTCACTCACATGTAAGCAGGGCGTCGATGTCACCCACATGTAAGCACGCTGTCAATGTCACTCACATGTAAGCAGGCTGTCAATGTCACTCACATGTAAGCAGGCCGTCAATGTCACTCACATATAAGGAGGGTGTCAATGTCACTCACATGTAAGCAGGCTGTCAATGTCACTCACATGTAAGCAGGCTGTCAATTTCACTCACATGTAAGCACTTTGTTAGTGCCACTGACATGTTAGCAGGGCGTCGATGTCACCCACATGTAAGCAGGCTGTCAATGTCACTCACATGTAAGCAGGATGTCGATGTCATTCACATGTAAGCAGGCTATCAGTGTCACTCACATATAAGCAGGATGTCAATGTCACTCACACGTAAGTAGGCTGTCAATGTCACTTGCATGTAAGCAGGCTGTCGATGTCACTCTTATGTAAGCAGGGTGTCGATGTCTCTCTTATGTAAGCAGGCTGTCGATGTCACTCTTATGCAAGCAGGCTGTCAATGTCACTCACATGAAAACAGGCTGTCAGTGCCATCGCACAGGCACAGTGGCGTGTCCATGGAGACCTGATCACCTACGTTGTCCCTCTGACTGATGTATGTAATTGTAGTGTGTTTTACCTCTCTGTCATGTACACACGGGTTTTCACGCTGCGCGTCGGATGAACACGGAGTGTCTACAACAGTTTGAGTTGATGTTACATGGTGTTGACCTGTCTGCCTTCTTTGCCACTGCTGGGCTCCCCCCCCTGCTTTGAGAGAGAGAGAGAGAGAGAGAGAGAGAGAGAGAGAGAGAGAGATCTGCTCTTAACTTAGTACATTAGAGCAGCAGTTCTTTCTCAGAGAGAGAGAGAGAGAGAGAGAGAGAGAGAGAGATTTACTCTTAATTTAGTGCATTAGAGCAGCAGTTCTTTCTCATAAATGCTACTGCTGTGGGAACAAAGAAGATTCTAGCCCACATTGGCCCTGCACTGAACATATATTATCTACACTGTGACGTATGATCGTGACTCGCAGCAAGCTTCACGTCCGTCTCTGTCAGTTTAATAGACTTCTCTAAAGCAGCTGACAGTATCAATAAAGATACACCACTGGTGTGGACCATTTTTTAAGCACAAAGTCTATCACCCCAGTCATCTCAGCCATTTCAGAAATCATTGGAATTACACTATCAGACCAGAAGATTGACCAAGAAAACGGTTTGAGGTTGTAACAGGAGTGTGTCAAGGTTATCTGTTTTTCCCCCTCCTCTTTTTGCGGGCAAACCATCGGGTGTTTTAAAAAATCAACTGTATAAAGGACATTCAATGAGCAAATAAATGCCGCTGGTCTAAACTTCAAATGATGATATTGCAGTGCTTGTTGACAACATAATAGTCAGGTTCTTGTTACCGACATTCTTGTCACTAAAACTAGCAAAGCAGCAGGAATAGCTCAGATGGTAGAGCGCCGGACTCGTAATCTCGATGATCCTGGGGTTGCGGGTTCGAATCTCCGCTGGGCCGTTTCGGTACAGAGGGATTTTTCCATCGAAATTGATATTGGTTCTGACTCCATTTCCCATACAGTCCTTCGAATGAGACTTGAAACCGATGTTCTATGTGTGAACGCACGCATAACATCTTGCACACACATGAAATACCACCACCATCTTTTCGGAAGAGAAAGTCAGTTGGGCCTTCGGTATGGATGACATGTTACACACAGCATGCACCCTGCGTGAGAAATTGAAAGAATGAAGAAAGTAAGGATATTGAGTGAACGATATTGACTGGATGACACGGGAAACGACTGAATGAATCGGCGGCAGGCAGCTCTTCAGTCGGCACTACCCAGGTAGGCAGCCCGTTACGTACAAGAGAGTGTTGATTGCCAGCGCCGAGAACCTGTGCGCGTTAAAACATGCTATGTTCTAATTGTTTATCATCCTGATAGATGAACCAGTGTGAGACAGTCGACACAGACCTCCTGGCGGCTGGAGAACAATGAATGAAATCGTCGGTTGTTTGCAGACAGAAAACGCCGGCCTGTTTTGTCTGGGTAACACGTGGCAGGCAGAAAACGCCGGCCTGTTTTGTCTGGGTAACACGTGGCAGGCAGAAAAACGCCGGCCTGTTTTGTCTGGGTAACACGTGGCATGACGCAAGAACGCATGAGCGTGCGCAAGCAAATTTGTAAGCAGATGATAGAATAAAAACGAATGAATTAATTGTTTTATCAATCGCTTGATCAGTTAGTTGTTTTGACTGGTTGGTTAGTTGGTTGGTTGGTTGGTAAGTTGGTTGGTTAGTTGGATGGCTGGTAAATTGGTTGGTTATTGGTTGGTTGGTTGGCTGGATGGCTGGTTGGTTGGTTGGTTGGTTGGTTGGTTGGTTGGTTGGTGGGTCGGTTGGTTAATTGTTTGGTTGGCTGCTTCGTTAGTTGGTTGGTAATTTGGTTGGTTGGTCGACTAATGTCGGCTAGTTGGTTGTTTAGTCGTTTGGTTGGATGCTTGATTAGTGGGTTGGTTGCTTGGTTAGCTGGATGGTTGGTTAGTTGGTTGATGGATGGATGGATGGATTGACGGATGGATTCATTAACTAATTAACTAGTAATCGGGTTAATAAGTGAATAGAGCTGATATAACAGACGGGTGGAACTGTCGATAAAAATGGATGGAATAGTTGAAAGGACGATTTTGATCAATAATAACATGTTTGTTCCAAGAATAGATGAAAAAAAAAGAAAGAAAAAAATCGTTGGATGGATGGATAGATAGATCGTCCTGTGCGATGGATGAATGGAGTGACGGAGGGATGGAGACTTTACCGTGACGGTGGACAGCCGTCCAAGGAGGCTAACACCATGAACAGACAGCCGGCGGCGAAGGCGGCGGCCAAGGGCAAGAGCTTTCTCACTGGTGGCATTGCCCACGATGAACTTGCACGTCCAGCAGGCCACTTCTCTTCCACACCTGCCACAAACACCAACGGGAGAGTGACTTGTTTTGTGAACCCATTGATCGAGCTATCATTGACCAGCCAGCCAGCCAGAGAGAGAGAGAGAGAG
>JADBJO010006463.1:94620-102120 GCA_016801955.1 Conus betulinus | reverse complement strand
GACTGAAATATGTTCAAAACATGGAATTCCCCTATCAAATCCAACACATACAGAATAAAGTGTACTAGTAGGCAGTATTCAAAGCACGCACGAATATATTATCTTTTTCAAAGCCAACATTTTTTTGTCATGCAGAAAACAGACAATATTAAGTCCATTATACTTTCATTCTGTAAAATATATAGAATGCATTCGTTTTTTATGAGGGAGACAACAACTTCAGATTTCTTACCAATAACGTAATAACTAAGTAGTTGCCTAAAAAAACCACAATAACAATAACAAAAACATCATCGACAGCAACAACAACAACAAAAGCAACAACAACAACACCGAAACAACCTTGTGGTACGGGAGAAGGGGAATCTAAATCTACAAACGTTTCGAAAAGGGACAGGATAAAAAAAGCGAAACTGAGAGAGAGAGAGAGAGAGAGAGAGAGAGAGAGAGAGAGAGAGAGAGAGAGAGATGGATTATTCACTTAGACATGGCCCCTCGTGAAGGGGTATAGATATAACATCTGAAACAAACATGCACGACATGCAACAAAATATATCAACAGACAAAAAAAAAAAAAAAAAAAAAAAAAAGTACTTTCAAGAGGTAGACGTTACTCTAAATTTAAACTCCTCATAAACCAATAGAACAAACAAAACGAAAGAAAAACACGAAATATGGTTAGTCGAAATAGGGAAGGCAGTTTACAAAATTTAGGCTTAATGAATTCCTTTCCAAACTAACGAACAAACAAAAAATATGAAAAACAGGGTCAGTTTTGAATAGAAAAGGTTAAAATTTAGCCGTAATGAATTTCTTTCCAAACTTGGTTGGCACTGCACGGCAAACAATAAAACGCATGTCTCACAAAGAGAACAAGCAAATCATCGTCAATAATACCGTTTTGTATACAAATTCATGTTCTGCTGCTTCCGACATTCTAAGTCTAAATGTTGTCATGAGGTATGTGGTGTATCTGTTCACTTTCTTAAGTCAGGTGAAGTTCCAATATACGACCATTACAACATGCCCATAAGAATCAAACCCTTTGCTGTTTCAGTTATATGCAGTTGCATTCGATTTGTCGTCGACTGAAACAGCATACCCCTTAACGTCTCCAACATCTTAATTCATCTAGAAGACACCAAAACTGTACTCAAATAGAAATAGAATACCTACTTGACTCGGCCAGTTCTTTGTTCCACTAGCATCTAGATCATACGGCATAGTATTCGATTTACTTTGTATTCTGTACTCCGCCATGCAGATTAAGCCAGAAGCGGATGCGCTCTCAAGTGCTGAAACGATACGCATAGGGAATATATTCGTCTCGACATGGAAGAGTATTAGGTTTTTTACCTGTTTGCGCCTACAAATATCATTCAAGCGAAAAGGTGATTAGATTCAAAATGCATGGCAGCGTTATCTATACCATAAGTCATATCCATAATGTACAGTCATCTGCACTTGACGATAAATCAACTAAACAGATGCGTATTTCTGATAATATACATTTTTTTGTAGTAAAGATCAAACGATTGTTGGCTCTGCCAGCAGGATCATTGCCAGCACTGATTGAACACAGAAGATCGGAGAAAACTACATCCCGATATTTATGTGCATTTCAAACAGGCTGTCCATGAGAGGGGAAATCGTGGTGGTATTGGAGAAAATGTACAAAGTTGATGTATAAGTCAGGCTCGACATACCAAGGTTATCTCTACACTTATACACGCGTACGAACACTCATGCACCCACCAAGTACACCACTCTCTCTGGGAACGGGGTGTCACGTTTTCGCTTCTCTTCTAACACGACTGAAAACAAGAAATATAGTTTGTACTCCGCCTATGATTACACATTAAAAAAAAAACACACACACAACACCACACACACACACACACACACACACACACACACATCAAGACGTAAGAGATCAATACTTCCTAATCCCGGGTTATATACTAAAATAGCTTCATACCTGGCCAAGTTTCCAAACACACACACACACACACACACACACACACACACACACACACACACACACCTGCACGCCACAACACAGTTCTCGAACAAGTCACTGCAAGTTGTTTCAGCACTGGGTGATGGTGACGCTTCAGGCTGTCTGGCACCAGGCTCCAGGACTGGGTCTCGGTTGTCATCTCCGGGGACTCTTCTTCGACGCAGAAATCTTCTTCTTTTCTTCTTCCCCAACTCTGGGTCCCGAGTTAAGTTTTCGTCGACGTAGAAGTCTTCTTCTTTTCTCCTTCACCCACCTCTGGGTTTCAAACTCAGTGTTCGTTTCTCAGCTTGTCTTTGACGCTCCAGCCCAGCGTTAAAGACCACCTTTTGTCCACCCTAATCTGTCCTGCTCACTCTTCTCTCTCCTCGTGACGTGGTGTTGTGTCATCTTCTCGTATTATGTTGCTGTTCTTCTCCTGTATCGTGTAGTTGTGGTTCTCCTCAGCCTCCCGCTGTACCCATTCGGGGGGTACTCGATAGATCCCCGTCTCGATAGATCCCCGTCTCGATGGATCCCCGTCTCGATAGATCCCCGTCTCGATGGATCTCCATCTCGATGGATCCCCGTCTCGATTGATTCCTGTCTTGATGGATCCCCGTTACTGTTTTTGGATCTACCGAGGCGGGATCTATCGAGATAGGGATCTACCGAGATGGGGATCTACCATGACGGGGATCTATCGAGACGGAAATTCGTCCACATGTAGTGGGGGATCTATCGAGACGGGGATCTACCGAGATGGGGATCTACCGAGACGGGGATCTATCGAGACGGAAATTCGTCCACATGTAGTGGGGGATCTATCGAGACGGGGATCTACCGAGATGGGGATCTACCGAGACGGGGATCTATCGAGATGTACCGTCCATTCAGTTTAGACAGGGATGTAAACAAAGATCTCCCCCGCACCCATGCCCTTGTCCACGTTGCTTTTATACCACTTTCTTCACACCCTACAATGAATTCCTCTCTTGATGCATTCTTCCACACATTAGCCTTTACACACATTCCTATATATAGCCTAGCAAACATGCACTTCTCGCCAGAAGGACGTCGAACATTCCCGATGACTTTTAGGGGGTCACTTTCACACAGTAATCATCCTACAGAAAGCCACGACAATGTCGTCCACACGCATTTCAACCAGCCTTACAATAGTATCAACACTGTCATCCTACAGCAACACCGAATGAACAAGCGCAAGACTCCTGTTCTTCACTGTCTGTTTACTGAAGAACTTCAGCTGACGGAACCCCTAACGCCTACTTTATGCTCCGAGGTCCGAGTGAATAAGTTCTCTCCCTTTCACTATCAGAGAAGGTTCAAACTCGGGGGCTCCTGAACCCCTCGCTGACTATTGTTGCCTGACGATTAGTTACCCGACAGCCTCCACCTCCTTCACACAGTTCGAACATCTGTGCTAGGTGAAGACGCTTCTGCTGATCGGCCGATTAGCCGCTTCTCCACCACGCTCGAAATTCTAGTCGTCTAAAGCGGTTAAGGCGCTTTGTGAAAGATTTCGCTCCCCCTTGACACAAGCATGGAAACACTCTAAAGTTAACCACCTTTCTTTTGCACTAAATTAACCACAGAGAGAGAGAGAGAGAGAGAGAGAGAGAGAGAGCGCATGCCTGGATGTAGATGGGGTGATGAGGGAGTATTCTCCCTTCGTCAGATGAGAACTCCTGTTCACAGGGGCAGAACTGCAAAGGTCCATACTTTGCATATTGTTTCTGTGACCGTGCGAGAACAACTGCGCATCCATTTAGCGGTTGTATGTGTATAAATGTATGATGGAAAGGGGCGTTAGTGTGTGTGTGTGTGTGTGTGTGTGTGTGTGCGACGACAAACGATGACAGCAATGGCACACACGCGCTCGTTTCTCCAGCTACATTCATAGTTTGCTTCGATTGGAGAATTGATAGGCCCCGTGATCTCTGTCTGTCTGTCTGTCTCTCTCTCTCTCTCTCTCTCTCGCACATCCTTCTGGGAGCCACCGGGGTCAAGGTCTGACGCAGATGCAGCGCGCGCGGCGGCAGGCGAGGCGCGGCGCGACAGACAAGCGGTCACATGTGGTACACAAGGACAAGACTGAGTCAGCCTAGTAGAGGGGAAAAGGGAGAGGGAGGACAGGGGTGGTGGGGGAGATGTAGCCGATGCACAGAACGTCAGAGCGCCGGGCTCGCGGCAAAACTCTGGACGAAACAGTGCGGACGAAACAAGCTTGCGGATTCACTGCAGGGGGTAGTACAGCGTTGACGGACAGCGAGGAGGGGGACAGAGTTGGGGGGGAAGGAGGGAGAGGAGGAGGGAGAGAAGGGAGGGACAACACAACAAACAAAGCTTTACGTTCACACACCTGTAGCACAAAGGCATCCGGTTAACAACCAGTAGCACACGCACGAAACCAGCTACAAAGGAAGGAAAAAGTAAGAAATGAAGGGAAGGCCACGGCCGTACACAGGGACTACAGACCACACGAACTCAGAGAAACAATGAAAAGACACTAGAATACGACACGAGTGCGGGAACGAGAGAGGGAGAGAGTAGGAATGAAAGAAGAAAGGAAGACGAGAGTGGAAAAAGAACCTATCTTTTGCATGTTGGAATATGGGGGATATATAGATAAATTAACGGAACCAGACTTTTTAGAATTTATTACGTCTTTTGATCTGTGCTGTTTAACAGAAACATTTACTTCTAAATTTTTCGATTTCGAATTAAAATTCCATGATTTTTTTGCAATTACATTGTCCAGCGGTCAAATTTACTAGAATGGGAAGACCCTCAGGGGGAACAATCCTGCTGATAAAAAAGAGTTATCTGAATATGTGCAACTGATAAATACTGACATGGAAAATGTACTCTGTGTGAAGTTAATGAAAAATCTATTGCATTGTGAAAAAGACATTTTGTTTTTAGGTACATATGTACATCCAGTAGATAGTCGATATTATTCTGACAAAGATTATTCATGCACACTGGAACTAATTGAACAATACATATTTGCACAAACAGAACAAGGAAAATAACTTCTATTACATCATTGGAGGAGATCTCAATGCTCGTATCGGGGAATGGAGCTTGAGCATCGATGATGAAAATGACATTACAGGAAGAGAGCTGGACGTGTATGCACGCAGGTCAAAAGATCCCCACACAAATGGTTTTGGCAAGAAACTAATAGAATTTTGTATAACATTTAATGTAACTCCACTAAATGGTCTTTGCATGGGAAAGTTCGACGATGCATACACGTTTTTATTCCGAAAGGGGTAACAGTATTATAAATTACTATATATGTTCTGTTGAACTGTTAGAAATGTGAACAAGTGTGATAGTAAGAGAGAGTTGAAGTTCAGCATATTATAGATTAATATATGTTGTGTGAACTGTTAGAAAATGTGAACAAGTGTCAGATAGTAGAGAGAGTTGAAGTTCAGCATATGCCTATTTTGATGGAATTACAAAGCACACTGTCTAACGCACAAGAGAACGAGGTCAAGAAATCTTACGTGAAGAAACTAAAGTGGGATCCCACAAAACAACAACAGTATGTCCAGTTTCATAGAATCGGAAAAGGCAAAACAAACAATGGCGCAAATAACAGAAGAAATAGAAAGAGATGTAGACACGAGTATAGACAGATTTAATGAGCTATTAAAAGAGGCAGGGAAAGACATGTACAGAACAATAGGTATAGGAGGAAAATATAAGACTACAAACAACTGGTATGATAAAAAAAAAAATCAAAAAAAAGAAAGAAGCAAAACAAGCACTCAATAGACTGACATGGACGAAAAAGGATAAAAACCCAACCATTTATGAAAAAAGGAGAGCGGCTTACAGAACAAAAGAGCAGTATACAAAGAAACAATTATTAGAGAAAAGAAAAAACAGTATAAAAAAGCAAACATACGACACACTAGTACAAAATCGCAAGGACAGCCAAATGTTCTGGAGCACCATAAAAAATGTCAGAAAAGAAGAACACATTACCATCTATTAATATTACACAGTGGAAAGCGCATTTTGAAAAAGCATCTTGAATCCACAAGACACAGAAATACTAAACGATAGAGAAGAAGGACCACCAGAAGAAGAAGAAGAAGTGTTAAACGAAATACATGTACAAGAATTAGACGAAGAGATAACCGAAAACGAAGTAAGATCAGCTACAGAAAAATTTTAAAAAAGGCAATCACCAGGCATTGATGAAATCCCTCCTGAATTTCTCAAAAACTATAGCACAAAATATAGTACCATTCTTAACGAAACTATTTAATAAGTTATATCAAGATAGCTATTTCCCCATAGAATGGTCAAGGGCGGTGATCATACCACTACACAAGAAGGGAGATAGACAGAATCCAGGAAACTATAGAGGAATATCTTATTATGCATCATAAGCAAGATTTACACAGCAATATTAAATAGAAGACTATATGATTGGGCAGAAGCAGAAAATAAAATTAGCAAAGAACAGGCAGGCTTCAGGAAAGATTTCTCCACAGTAGACCATATTTTCACACTAACATCTATGATAAGTAACTGCCTATACGGCAGAAGAAGAAACAAATTGTATGCAGCCTTCATTGATTATCAGAAAGCGTTTGATACAGTAAATAGAAAAACTTTGGGAAATCCTACAAAAAACACAAATATCTACGAAGATGATTAATATGCTAAAAGCTATCTATAAAACAGTACAAGCATGTGTAAGACATGAGAACTGAACTAACAGAATTCTTTGAATGCCACACAAGAGTGAAACAGGGATGCTTATTGTCCCCCCTAATCTTTTCATTACTAATTACAGAAGTTGCAGACAATGTTACAGCTAAAGGAAGACACGGATATAAATTCTTACCCGGAAAGGCAGAAATATTTTCACTTTTATACGCTGATGACATAGCCTTAATAGCAAGAACACCAGCAGGCCTGCAAAACCAAATTAAGAACCTACAGGAAACCTCAGACCGCATTGGACTAAAGGTTAATCTCCAAAAAACAAAATCATGGTCTTTAGAAAAGGAGGATACCTTGGCAGACTAGAAAATGGAACTACAAAGGGGAAGAAATTGAGGTAGTAAACAGCTACAAATACTTAGGTTTCACTCTAACGACTAAACTCTCAGTAGATATATCACTTTCAGAATATGCAGGAAGGGCGAAAGGGAAAATAGGTGAAATTATGAAAACAATGTATAGCTTAGGACACTTAGATATAAATATATTTTTAAGCTATTTGATACACAGGTCAAGCCACTGCTACTGTACGCAGCAGAAGTATGGGGTTTGACTTGTTATTCAACGGTGGAAATATACATCTATTCGCATGTAAAAGATACATGGGGGTAGGGAAGAAAACGCAAAACAACTTTGTATACGGAGAACTAGGAAGATATCCGATGAGTATAGATAGTTCAATAAAAGCAATCAGATATTGGTTCAAATTAATGAAGATGACTCCCGACAGG
>JADBJO010006463.1:87120-89620 GCA_016801955.1 Conus betulinus | reverse complement strand
ACTAATAGCTATAACGGGCCCATAACGGTTCCTTCTTTATAGAATATCTCAGAGAGTACTTGGCCGATCTTTCTGAAAATTTGTAGGTATGTTTATTATGGGTCACTGATGATGCCTGATGTTTTGTGTTACCGTTATAGCCGTTACTAACGGCCATAACGGCCCATATCGGTTTTTCTTCTTATGGAATATCTCAGAAAGGAATTGGCCGATCTTTCTGAAAATTTGTAGCCATGTTCATTATGGATCACGGATGATGCCCGATGTTTACCAGAATAGACGTTACTGATGGCTATGACGGGCCAAAACGGTTTTTCCTCTTTATGGAATATCTCACGCGTATTCCAGATAAACTTGGAGGACGTTTATATGCTTTGTATCTTGTTCAGTACCCTGGAAACAATTTCTTGAGTACACTCATTACACTCGATAATGATTGGATACTCGATAATGATGTGGAGGTACAATGATGGCACACTTCCCGCACTTGATACTATGTGGAGATGTGTCAAATGATGGCACACTTCCGCGCACTTGAGTCACTCGTGTGTGTCCCCACATTCACACAAGCGAGAGACAGACAGACAGACAGACAGACAAACAGACAGACAGAGAAGGGGGACATGCATATATGCGGACGCCCATTCACACACACACCACACACACCACACACATACACACACACACACACACACACACACACCACACACACACACACACGCAGCATGAAAAATAAATGTCAATACAAAAGATAATAAGATACTCTGCAAAGGAACTGGAGCCTCGTATTCCAAATAAAAAAAAAATCAGTCCCATTCGTGGCAACCATGCCAAGGGGTGAGCTGGGTTTTGAGTCAGCACAACACAACAGCTGGGTTCATGTGTGTATGTGTGGCAGGGGAGCGGGCTGGGGGTGGGGGGTGGGTGCGTGGCGGGTAGGATAGGGGAGGAGTTGAAGCTGGGGATTGTGGGTTAATGCAAGTTGAAAGTACTTGACAGAAATGCAGTCGGTATAGGTTGTGGTGGGCGAGTCTATGACCTGTGAGTGTGCTGTTTTATGGCTTTGACTGCGGGAGTGCCTTTATTGTCTTCTTTCATTTTGAGATGGTGTTTTTAGTGCTTTGTGTTTTTGCGCTTTTGATTTTTTACTTTTCGAAGGTATCTGCTCTCCATCATATACCCTGTTTATCTCTCTTCACCTTCGCCTCTCTCTCTCTCTCTCTCTCTCTCTCTCTCCTCTCTCTCTCTCTCTCTCTCTCTCTCTCTCTCACTCTCTCTCTCTCTCTCTCTCTCTCTCTCTCTCTCTCTCTCTCTCTCTCTCTCTCTCTCCCCCTCTCTCTCTCTCACTCTCACTCTCTGTTGCGCTTGTAGTATCAGTCTACTTTTCATGTCTAATTATCGATTTGTTTATATTCGCCTTTTTCCCTGTAGTTGTTGTTATGATGACTTGCATGTTTTGCATTGTTTCTTTTTCTTTCTTGTCTTTTTTTATGTTTTTTCCCAGGGCTGGGTGGAAAAACCATGTACAATTTGCTTATCTCATTATCCTGGTAAAAGAAAATGTTCTCTCTCTCTCTCTCTCTCTCTCTCTCCCTCTCCCTCTCTCTCTCTCTCTCTCTCTCTCTCTCTCTCTCTCTTCCCCGGCGTGGATGGTATAGTTGCTGAAATGTTAAAAATCTCGCTTACAGTATGCCGCCCCTTCTATGTTTCTTTATTCCACCGCATGGATGGACGTAGAGATCGGTCCTATACATAAAGGAGGTGCTAGATATGTCCCAAACATTTATGTGGGCGTGTAATTCGTTAGCTTTTTAGGGAAAATCGCTGACTAAAATCTTGAATTAGCGGCTGGGTATGTGAGTAGAAGCTAACAATGTTTAATAGAAGAGCAAGGGGGGTGGTGGGGGGAAGTGGGGAAGGGGGGGGGGGTACGGCATGGTTATTCCACAGACAACAACATATTTCCTTCTGTATGGTATTGGACAGAAAAATATCTGTGCGAGCCATCAGAAAAAGTGATTTCTGTGCGTTACGTGGACAAAAATGCTTTTTACATTATCAATAGCAGCATTATGTGGAATACTTTAAGAAGGGCTGGAGTCGGAAGGAAAATGTTGAGAGCATTACAAGGTATGTACAGAGCAGTTACACCACAACGGATATACAGAGCAGTTACGGTGTAAGGTTTGGTGATGGTGAACTGACTGGTGATTGTGAATGCCCAAAAGGCGTGAGACAAAGCTGTACTTCGTTGCCGACATTATTTCCTCTGTAATCATTGGATTAGTGGTTGGAATCACACGGAAAGGGCAATTTTGTTGTGCAACTAAGACCTGATTGAATACAGATTTTGATCCTGCTCTTTGCTGATGAAAATGATTTAACCTCTTACTGTAATCGTGCTTTGCAGTCTCAAATCAATATTCATAAAAAGTTTTGCTGACAAGTCTGATTTAACCGTAAATTTGAGAACCAAAGCGATTATATTCAGAAAATGGGG
>JADBJO010006463.1:77120-79620 GCA_016801955.1 Conus betulinus | reverse complement strand
ACATTCATGATCAAACCAATCATCCTTCTGAACATTGTTTAATCTTATTTGTTTCCTCATGCATTCTGCCTGTTCTTTTATACAAGCATTAAATATATTTAAAGCGCTGTGTTAACATCATCATCGATCAAGTTGACAGCTTCCTCCAGCATTAATAATGCATGCTGACAGTACATTAGATTGTGGAAAACATTAGCATGTTCATCTTGCCATTTATACACATCAAGAAGCTGTGTGTTGCACTTTACGCCGTTTTTCATTTCTTACGTCAGGGAGTAAGTTAATATTGAACACTATAGAGGCAGATCAGACTCAATACGCTCATTCACACAAAGGTTGCATGATAGATTGATAACAGTAAACACATGTCATAGGAAGTTATGAAATAATAATTCACACTGTTCCCTGTCTCTGAAATATATGGGAAACAACCGTGACGGTCGCCGTCACACACACACCATTTAAAATGCATAGAGCTAACGCAGTGCACATATTTTATAACAGCTTACCATACCTGTTCAATGTATTGTCTTTAGAACATCTGTTAACAAGGGTTCCATTGTGTACACTGAAAGTACATTTTTCTATTGGAAATTCTTGACAAAATGTTAGAAATTCTACTATTTAGATCTCCAGCCAGAAGTACATACACATCAGGTACTCTGAGCATAAAATCAGAAAGGCAATTTTCCAAATCAGTTATGCCATTGTCAGTATCATAGAAAGCATAATATGGTGAATTTTCCGGAGGTATACATGTACATACAAAGAGAACATTCTTAGAAAAACCAAATACTCCTTTAGAAATATTGATAATGGTATTATTTTAGGTCAGTCGGTATCTCTTGTACGAAGGGCAAAAATTCCTTTTTGATAACACATATAACTCCTCCCAATCGTCTTCCATGTTTTGTAAACTGAACAGCAGGTTTAGAGAAAACTTTATGATTGCTAAAAATATTTGAATGTAGATTTTCAACGAACGTTTCTACTAAACAAACTAAATCAAAAGACGTTATGTATGAAACAAATGTTTTATCAAACAACTTAGAAAGCAGGCCATTGACATTCCAATGTAAAAATGATACATGTTTTCCGTTCATATCAGTCAAATTCATGTCACAGCGGCTTTCTGTAAAATTTCTGATCATTCACAGCTGCTATATTCCTTCTATTATCAGCCATCAGATTAACCTTTCATTCGTTAAACTTGGTGTCTGAATATATGTACAAAAAGAAAAACAATCGTTCCACATGAAGATGAATCATTTTCATCGTCTCTTAAATCATGTACACAAACTTCGGAAGAAACGCTTTGATTCCATGTTTGAGATGTTACACAATCTTATTATGTACAAAACCTTTTGATGAGAAACACCCATACGATGATGAGATTAAAATCCTCTTCATTCACACTTTCATTCACTCTTTCATTATGTGTAGGTTTAGAAGAAAGGCACTCAGTTGATGAACCAAGAGGAGCACCTCCATTCATTCTTTCATTGTTTACGCTGACATCAGAAGATTGGCGTTCATTCGTTAAATGAAGTATAGCGCTTTCCACCAGTCCTTCATTGTATATGGGAGCTTTACGGGATAAACATGTGTTCAAAGAAGAAGAAAGACTGTTTTCAACCACACTTTCATTATGCACACAAAAGTTAGAAGAAGAATATCCATCAATCACAAAAAGAAAACACAGTTTCATTCACTCTTTCATTATGTGCGAGATCAACATTCAATGTGTCATCACGTACACATTTACTGACCACTATAAAAAAAAAAAAATGAATGTGTACGGTCTAACGACACATTGCACGCACAATTTCTGTCGTGAACGTGACGGTTCACAGTGAGAGGTGACACAGCTGTGTCACCCGTCCTAATCCAAGCTGCACGTGTAGTGCCATCCTCACCTTCCCCTCTAAATGGTGATGCATATTTTCCTTCCCCCTCCACATTTTGATTCAGGTACAGGTTTGATGAATTACATTGTTTTGGTATTATTTTAACAGGCCGGCCCATACCCCTAGATAGACATTTTCAAATTACTGTCCTTGTCTAAGCAACACTTTTTTTACCCTCGATGACCAAGTGATCAAAGATCATTGACACTTTTTTTTTTTTTTTTTTTTTTGCAACTTTCAGATGAGGAACAAGTTTTTTGCGCACTTCTCTCACGCGCTGGGAGAAATCTTCTCCAACAATCACTTTAGTACCTTTCAACTTGTGCCTGGCACCCAGAATGGCTTCCTTATCCTTAAAAAATGTACAACGACCAATGATTGGAGAGTCCGGTTTCCCGTTCAGCAGGTGGAGCCTGTCGAATTCTACATCCGTTGACAGTTCTAATTGGTCAGTCAATAAATCGTGTACAAGGCCCTCACAGTCCTGCCTGGTTTCCTGGTCTCTCCTGGGAATGCCATAAAAAAAATCACATTGTTCCTCTTAGAGCGACATTCTAAGTCATCAGTCTTTCGCTCAAGTTTCTGCATCTGTT
>JADBJO010006463.1:62120-69620 GCA_016801955.1 Conus betulinus | reverse complement strand
ATATTTTTCACTTGTAAGTTAGGAACGCTGTTTACATGTTAATTATCAATTACATGCGTGTTTTTTATCAGCCACACTAAGCAACAACATTTTTTTTGTGGTATTTTCTGAATCGGCACCAGACGGTTTGCTTTAATAACTGATTGACTTCAGGTAAAGAAAAGGATATATTCAATACCGTGTCGCACTTTTCATTTCTGGCTCCTCTCTTTGCACATATATCAGCCAGCCCATTGCCCCAAATACCACAATGCGATGGAATCCAACATAAGGTGACATCAGTTCCTTTACATATCAAGACATGAATAAGATGACATTTCATTTACAAGACAAGAAAGTTGTTCGAAACGGTATTTGGAAATTTTATGGTTGCAGAACAGACATTGAATCGACACAAATAACTACTTAAAAATATTGATTGTGGCAAGTCAATTAAATGTGACAATGCCATAAGAAAAGCTATCATTTCGGCGACAAATATGAACTACCTTTTTACAATGGAATATCTTTTCAACCTTTCGTGATGGTATAACAAAAGCGTAACCTGACTGATTATTAGACAATACTGAACCATCTGTGTAAACTTTAATATGTTGTGGATATTTCTTGTATATGCATCTTTACAGAATAAGATAAAATATTTGTTTTGGTCAGTTTTGCTCACATCAGTGTAATCAAGATCAAAATGTGCCCTGTTTCTTTTTCCCAAGCTGGAGGAGAAATCAAGGCCACCTTCGCTAATGTCTCAGAACTGACTGTTGACTCTTTCAAAAGATCTTTCTGTATAAGAACCAGTGGTAGGTAAATATGATGAAATAGTCTGAGCTCTTTTTGGATAATGAGATTCAGGTTTTAAAGCAATCTCATTTCGTTCACACCTGTGAGCGTTGAACATTTCATTACATATTTGGCAAGTGTTAGCTTTCTATGTTCGTCTAATGGCAAAACATTATTTCCTTATAAGTCCGGTAAGTTGAAGCATGGAACGGAAGACCAAGACTTTACAGGCTTTACTATCTATGCTTTGCAGCCTTTGTAACAGGTGTTAGGGGCACTGAAGAAAGCCTCTTGCGCATAGAATAATTTTTGATCGGATCAGTGATGTAGCTAAATGTTTTAAAGTGTGTTTATATCCTGACACCAACTTTCTTTTACTGATAATTTTCAAAAATGTTTAGTGTTTTTCTAGCTTTGTTCAGGGGGTACTGAATATGAGCATCCCACGTTAATTTAGATGTTAAATATACTCCTAAAAATGTAACTAAAGGCTTGTAGTCAAGTGTGACTGCATCCACTTTGAAAGAGGGCAAATCGCTTGTATCGGCGCCATTGTTTTCTCACAAGAAAACATTAGACCATTCGCAAACATGTATCTACCAAGACTCTAATTTATTTTGGTAAAGTTTTTTTTTTTTTGTTTTGTTTTGTTTTTGTTTTTTGTTTGTTTTAATTAAGTAATTAAGTCTTCTTTTAGGACAATTTTTCCTTATTGAAGTATTCATCTATATACGCACATATCGTCAGCATAATGCACAGCTGTGATATTTTTGCTTATATGTTTTGGAAGATCACAGAGTAATATGTTAAACAACATTGAAGCTATCACAGAACCTTGTGGAATTCCCATTTGTAATGATTTTAAATCAGAGTACCCATTTTCTACTTTAACTTGTAGCTTTCTAT
The DNA here is from genome assembly GCA_016801955.1 of Conus betulinus. Lineage (NCBI taxonomy): Eukaryota > Metazoa > Mollusca > Gastropoda > Neogastropoda > Conidae > Conus > Conus betulinus. Next base: position 67,937 of record JADBJO010006463.1, on the reverse strand, counting down.
CTTGAACAAATTCTCTGATATAATTATAAAGATTGCCAGATATAGACCTATGTTTCTAATTTAATAAACAATCTGGCATGCCAGACACTAGTGAAATCAATTTTAACATGGAAAAAAAATGTAGCCAAAACGCTTTTTTTAGTTTTGCAAATTGGTTTTTATTTGTGTGGTTATTTTAACTATATGATCGATGACTGATCTTCCTTTTCGAAAACCGGCTTGATTGTGTGGTATTACGTCATATTAATCACAATAATATATATCAATCTATTCAGAACTATTTTTTCCATTACTTTTTCGAGACATGAAAGGTTAAAGCTATTGGTTGATAACTACTTACATTTGTTGCAGATTTACCTTGTTTTGACATAGAAATTATTACTGACTGCTTCCATATTCCTGGCATAATACCCTCTGACCAAATCTGTTGAAATATTGTATGCAAAAACTTTATGAAATTATTTGGTAAGTATTTCAACATAGAATTCGAAATTGCGTCTAACCCTACAGATGATGTATTGTTAGTTAATGAAAAAATAGCATCATTCACCTCATGTGTTGTAAAAGGTGCATTGACAAAAAGATCACTATTTGCATGTGGCTGATCATACGGATGTTTCTTTTTTTCTTCCTCTTCTCGAAGCTGTCTACATTCTGGTGAAAGACTTTCCATTCGCATTGTCCTTGAGAATATATCAGCAAATGCTTCTGCCTTTTCCGCTGAAGTTGGAAATTTGTTATTTTCCAGTTTATGGGACATCGAGGAAGATTTAACCCATGTTTCATGTCCCGAAATTTTTTCCACACTTTCTGAAAATCTTTATGCTGAGAAACCTCTTTGTCACAGAATGATGACCAATATAAACATTTAGCTTTGGCTACAACTCTGTTAGAATATGCGTTGGCTCCCTTCATTTCTTCGTGTGTCCTTTCTATCCTATAGGAATATGCACTTGAATCATTCCACATTTGATGGTGTTTTTTTTTTTTTTTGTTTTTTTTTTTTACTTCCTCAGACTTAGTTTTAAGGTATGCTTTATATTTCTCACTTTTTTTTCATTCACGGCTTCTTCGCAATCGTTTCTCCACCACACATTTCCAGCATGATTTGTTTTTTTCTGTTAATTCTACATTTAGGAATAGTTTCATTTGCGGCAGAGAGAATCATTTCACGGAATTTACGATATAAAATATTTATGTCATCTTCATTGTCAAAAATAGCATCCACATCAACGTGAGAAAGAAGGGATGAAAATTTCTTCCAGTCTGCGAATTTATAATTGTATCCGGAAACTTTGTTATTCAGGATTTTTATTTAATTCAATCTTTCGTGGAAAGTAATCACTTCCAAGAGTGTCTTAGTCAATGGCACTTGCTCTGTGGTATTTGTGTGATGCTGCCATCATTTAGCAAGCACAAAGATGAGTCCACCACATTTTCAACGAAGCGATTGCTGGTTATGGTTGAGCAGTCTTTTTATCCCAGAATGGAGAGTGGGCATTAACGTCTCCACCAACCAGCCATTTTTCATTAGAAGTTCTTAACGAATGTAGCCATTCAGTGTTTCGAACACTCGGTCCTTTTGGCAAATAAACGGAGACAACGTTTAGAACATTCTTATTACTAATTCTAACACTTGCCGCGCAAGAACACAAGTCCGGTTGATCTGATGGAACTGGTGATGGGCACAAAGAATACTCAGAACCTTGCCGGATATAAAGAGCACTGCTTATTCTTTCTTTTACATTAGAAACTTGATTATGTATTGCTGGATAATAAAAGTTAGGCAGTCTGGGTTATTTTGTTTTGCACACATTTAGAGACTGCAATATCAAAATGTGATACTTAAATTTTGCAAGATGCTGAATAAGATGTGATTCATTTGTAATTATTGATCTGGCCTTCCACTGTAAAATGGTAATTATATCAGGTGATCTGTCAGGCATGTCTTCAAACACACCAATACAATTAATACAAATTTCTAAGTAACTAGCTACACAAAAAACCTGTATGCAAAGGAAAAAGATGAGGAAAGAAGAAAATGATAACAAATGGTTGTTTGGAACAATATCATACATAAACTAAATCAAAATTGTCAATAGGCGCACAACAGTCCACACTACTAGGTGTTTATCAAAAGTATCTGGCTGACGGTAATGTGAAGACTGCACTGCACAGTTTGTTCTGTATCAGTACCAGTCTCTTAAGCAGTCGTACTTGTTCCACCACTGTCCCTGCCGACTTTCAGCAAAGAAGGGCTGTCTTAAAGGGGGCAGGTAACGCGCTGCATGGGTGGTGGGGCCAGGGCTCGTCTGGCTGTCTTTCTGGGTCTGCTCCAAAAGAAGCGCCGTACGTGTCTGCCCAGGCTGCCTGCTAGGACACTGGCTCCTCTGGTGTTGGGGTGTAGACCGTCCTTCAGTGCTGTGATGTGAAGATTGTCGTGACTTATGAAGGATACGTTCTCTATTTTGAACAAGCCAGTGGTGATCAGGGCATTGAAGAGCCGACGACAAACTTCAGTATCAGGATCCTGGACTGGAGCGATTTTACTTATCACGATCTTCGTCTTGAGAATGTTGGCGTCAATTAGCAACTTTTCTTTTGAAAAGAAAATAATGTCTACACCGGGGTTTTTGAACAAACATTGAAAAAAAAGAGATTATAAAAAGTAGACATTATAGAATCATAATCTGCCAACCCCCCCCCCCCCCCCCCCCCCCCCCCCCCCCCCCCCCCCCCCCCCCCCCCCCCCCCCCCCCACCCCCCCCCCCCCCCCCCCCCCCCCCCCCCCCCCCCCCCCCCCCCAAAAAAAAAAAAAAAAATCACGTTTGTATTCAAAACTCTACTGTTGTGTCTTGCCATAAGAGAGAGAGAGAGAGAGAGAGAGAGAGAGAGAGAGAGAGAGAGAGAGAGAGAGAGAGAGAGAGAGAGATGACATTTGGTGTCGTTTCTTCACAGCATATACAGCCAGCCAACCTACCAGAGAGAGAGAGAGAGAGAGAGAGAGAGAGAGAGAGAGAGAGAGAGAGAGATGACATTTGGTGTCGTTTCTTCACAGCATATACAGACAGCCAACCTACCAGAGAGAGAGAGAGAGAGAGAGAGAGAGAGAGAGAGAGAGAGAGAGAGAGAGAGAGAGATATCATTTGGTGTCGTTTCTTCCCAGCATGTACAATCAGCCAACCTACCAGAGGTCAGGGAGAGTGGCATTCTACAGATACGGGCTGGGGGGTCAGAGCGGAAATCCGGTGAAGACTGACGAAGGCTGGATTCTACACACTCTGTCCAACTTGAAATACCTGCTGAATCACACTGAGGTACGTCTCTCTCTCTCTCTCTCTCTCTCTCTCTCTCTCTCTCTCTCTCTCTCTCTCTCTCTCTCTCTCTCTCTCTCCGCCTGTCTCTCTCTTTCTCTGTCTGTCTGTCTGTCCGTCTGTCTGTCTGTCTGTCTGTCGTTCGGTCTCTCTCTCTGTCTGTCTCTCTCTCTCTCTCTCTCTCTCTCTCTGCTCTCTCTGTCTTTCTCTCTCTGTCTGTCTCTGTCTGTCTGTCTCTCGCTCTCTCTCTCTCTCTCTCTCTCCTCTCTCTCTCTCTTCCTGTCAGTCTCTCTCTCTTTTTGTCTGTCTGTCTCTCAGTCTTTCTCTCTCTCTCTTCTGTATGTCTCTCTGTCTGTCTGTCTCTCTGTCTGTCTGTCTCTCTGTCTGTCTCTCTTTCTGTCTGTCTGTCTTTCTGTCTGTCACTCTGTCTGTCACTCTGTCTGTCTATCTGTCTCTGTCTGTCTGTCTGTCTCTCTGTCTATCTCTCTTTCTGCCTGTCTGTCTTTCTCTTTCTGTCTGCCTGTCTCTGTCGGTCTGTCTCTGTCTGTCTGTCTGTCTCTCTCTCTCTCTCTGTATAGATAGATAGATAGATAGATAGATAGATAGATAGATTCCCTGTCCACCAGAGAGTCATCGACGTCCTCAAGATGGACGTGGAGGGCTGGGAGTGGGAGTCCCTCCTCACCATGATCCAGGAACACCAACTGCACAACGTCCGACAACTCCTGCTGGAGTTCCACCTGCTCAAAGGGGAGTCCCACCTCCGTGCCCATCTCCAGCTTCTGGCCTCGCTGGAACGGGTCGGCTTCCGGAAGTTCTGCGTGAGGAAAAACGGGCGGCTCTATGAGCAGGCCGTGCGAACCTTCAAACCGTTTCCCGTGAAGAGGGTGCACCTGTACGAGCTGCACTATGTCAACGTGCACTTCCAACGACCACCTCGAGGCTAGAGGATAGGATGGAGGATTTTCTTTGAGGAGGAGGCGGAAGGTGTGTGTGTGTGTGTGTGTGTGTGTGTGTGTGTGTGTGTGTGTGTGTGTGTGTGTGTGTGTTGGGGGGGGGGGGGTGAGGAGGGTAGGAGGGGATGGGTGGAAGGGAGGGGGACAATGAAGAATAGGTGAAAAGTCGAATGTGTGGATCATGTTTATGTTAGTGTGTGTGTGTGTGTGTGTGTGTGTGTGTGTGTGTGTGTGTGTGTGTGAGAGCAGAGAGAGAGAGAGAGAGAGAGAGAGAGAGAGAGAGAGAGAGAGAGAGAGAGAGAGAAGGAAGGGAGAAGGGAAGGGAGGGTGGGAGGGAGGAGGGAGATAGAGGCCGTACGTGAGAGCAAATTCCTGTGGAATAATAAATACTATTGTCATCTTTGCAATTTCCGGTAACTAGAACTTTTCCACTACGTTTACAGTGTATTACAGTCCTAGAGCTTACAGTTCGTTTCTGCTTACGTCATCTGCTAGCATTTGTGGTTTGCTCAAGGCTTTGTACACTCCTAAACTGTCAGGGGGAAAAATTCCAGGGAAAAACAGGGACAGGATCCAGTAGCTCAGGTCTCTACACCAGTTATAGACATCACAATTTCCCCGTGCGCCGTGTGATTAAAAAAAAAAAAAAATCAGTCATGTTCAGTAGCCTAGGGTGGCACCTCAGGTGCGCGCACATGTCAACCTTTTCTCGTTTGCCGTCCATCGAGGTCACCCCACTGCCCGTCCACGCAGCCATGGTCAGTGCCCCTAGCAAGGTGCTTGTGCTTCAAACTGGACACTTTCATGCTACCGGTGATGACGAAAGCATAGCACAGCCAGCCTGTGAGAAGAAGATACACATTAGGCCAATAGTATCAACAGGAAGTGGTGAAAGGTAGGTAAGAGAGTTAGTCAGAGTTACACAGGAAATGTTGTAAAGGGGGCAGTCCGAGAGCCAGTTGTCTGGACATGAAGTGGTGGGGGAAATAAGCAATCAGGCAGTCAGTCATGTTGATAGTAAGCGGTGCAAACAGGCAGTGAGAGAATCAGTCACATCAACAGGAACAGGTGGAAACAGACAGAGTCCCGAGTCATATCAAGAAGGAGTGGTGACATTACGCAGAGAATTGAGTCATACCAACTGGAGATGGCAGCAATTGGCTAACAGAGAATTAGTCATACCACCTGGAGGTGGTGGCAATTGGCTAACAGAAAATTAGTCATACCACCTGGAGGTGGTGGCAATTGGCAAACAGAAACAGAGAATGAGTCACACCAACAGGAAGTGGTGGCCATTGGCAAACAGAGAATTAGTCATACCAACAGGAAGTGGTGGCCATTGGCAAACAGAGAATTAGTCATACCAACTGGAGGTGGTGGCAATTGGCAAACAGAAACAGAGAATGAGTCACACCAACAGGAAGTGGTGGCCATTGGCAAACAGAGAATTAATCATACCAACAGGAAGTGGTGGCCATTGGCAAACAGAGAATTAGTCATACCAACAGGAAGTGGTGGCCATTGGCAAAGAAGGGTGGCAACTAATA
>JADBJO010006463.1:39620-54620 GCA_016801955.1 Conus betulinus | reverse complement strand
ACTTTTGAGATTTTAGTTTTTGCTTAATTCTACGTTTCTCTTGTTCATCCTCAATAACATCATTTTCGCGTATACATTCATCAAAAGAATCTCTGTCTTTCATGTAAAATAAAACTACGGTCTTTAATTGTTCTCTAAAGTCTTTTAAAACAGAGTTATATTTTTGACATAAAATCCACACACTTATCCCAGCATGCCTTCCACTGAAAGCCAGGCGTTCACACATGAACGCCTTAAAATAGAAGCATTAGTCAGTTTCTATAAATAGGCGTTCACACATGAACGTCTTAAAATAGCATTAACTAGGATAGACTCTTTGGCTTATGAGGTGAAGAACAGGACTCTCTGAATGAATAACATGCACAGCTATGCCTTGTATTAATAAAGCAAAAACCTGTGCGTTTGTTTGTTTCTCACACACACACACATCTTACTCAAGTGACTTATAAGTTCTTACATAAGTCAGTCTTAAGTTCTTAATTAAGTGACTTTATAAGTTCTTACATAAGTCATCTCAAGTTCTTAATCAAGTGACTTATAAGTTCTTACATAAGTCATTCTCAAGTTCTTAATCAAGTCATTTTCAAGTTCTTAATCAAGTGACTTATAAGTTCTTACATAAGTTCTTAATCAAGTTCTTAATCAAGTTCTTTTCAAGTTCTTAATCAAGTGACTTATAAGTTCTTACATAAGTCATTTTCAAGTTCTTAATCAAGTCATTTTCAAGTTCTTAATCAAGTGACTTATAAGTTCTTAAGTTCTTACATAAGTCAAGTTCTTAATTCATTTTCAAGTTCTTAATCAAGTGACTTATAAGTTCTTACATAAGTCATTCTCAAGTTCTTAATCAAGTGACTTACAAGTTCTTAATCAAGTTCTTAATCAAGTGACTTATAAGTTGTTAATCAAGTCACCCTCAAGTCATCCTCTAAGTACAAAAAAAAAAATAAAGTTCTTATTCAGTCAAACTTATAATTACTTATTAAGTTCTTAAATATTATTGCATATGAAATGGATCAAAATGAAGTTTTGTTGATACTGCTTCTGGCATGGTTTTTTGTTCAGTTTCTGTATTTAGTGGCACTGATGATTTTTTTGATGGCTTTGGTTTTTGTTCTCTTTGTTTATATATTTTATAACCGTAATAACCACCCCCAGCAGCAATGAATGACTCCAAAAATCATAACTTTTTTGATCCCAATATTCCATGGTGACTTTGGCGTTGCGGGATCAACTTGTTCTGGTGTTTTTATAGGCATTGAAACAACTGGCAGTTGCTCTGGCACTTTATTATGAGTTATATTTTGTGCTTGTAATTTTACTTTTTTTTGTTTGTTCCACTCTGCTAATTTTTGTCCTGCCGCAACGCGTCCAGGGTGTTTTTTACTGGTCACTTTCTCCACCTGATTCAACGTTTTCTGATTCTGTTCTGGCTCGGTCATTTTTAAGGGAAATAAAATCTATATGATTAAAAGTAATTAATCCCATTATTAATGGCGACAATAATGTTCCAAATCTGTAATATAGATCACATCCTAGAGACTCTAATGACTTTGTTAAAACTGGATCCTGCGTTAAATCATACATAAAATCTGTTCGGAATCAATGGGCGCAAATCTACCTACTAGTTTTGTGTACAAACTAAGAACCGTTTGTCCAACGCTTTTTACCATTCTTGACCCCAGTTGGGCTTCATATCTGTTGTGATACTTTACAATGTCTTGTGGCGACATTTGTTGAATCTGTTCTATGCTGAATTCATTTCCGAGGTACTGTTTTGTTTTTTTTCCGCATGCCGCCAAAGAATACAATCTTTCTTTTTTTGGCATAATAGCTTGGTCATCAACTTGCTCATTTGTAATCATAAGTTCAGGAAGTTTAGAGATCGTCGCTATTCATGTTTTATTATTAAAATATAATTATTTTATTTTTTAAAATGAGCACCGAAAAAACTATTACCAATCTTGTATACCATTCTGCTGTTATTGGAGGTCTAAGTGTAGGATACACAATGCTTGGTAAAAACCTATTAAGAATAAAACCAGCAGATCTAGGCAAGCTAGATTTTGAAGACTCAGCAAAACTGATTGCAATTATAGCAGCTTCATTAGCTACGAAAGATTTTCTGGTCAAGCAAGGAATAATTCCAGACAGTATAAATATGTAAAATAAAAAAAACATACTTATAAAAAAATGCTTCACTCGTAATGATGATAGGCGGCGCTGTGGTGAATGCGCTTGCTTTTAGCGGAAGTAATTATGCATTTAGTAAACTACAAACTAATGAAGAGAGAAAAAGACATAACAAAGCTATGGAGAAACTAGCTGCAGCACAAGACGCTTATGAAAAGCAGAGAATTGAGCAGTTAGATTTCATTAACGACAAACTGAAAGAACAGGGGGACACGCAGCTTACACATTTAAAGATGTTGACCAGGCAATAAAAGAGTATTATCTAGTAACAGGCAAACCAATCGAGACATTGCCCCCACCAAAATTTAGTGACTTTTATCAACCATCAGAAAAACAAAAGATGCAAGAAATAGCATTTATTGTCGTTGGCATGACTGTTGTATATTTTGTTGCACATAATATTGGTTGAATAAAAATGGACAAAATTATTATTCACCCAAAGGATATTGGAAGGGAATCACGGCAATTAAAAAGCTAAGCCAAGCAGCGGGGGTCAGTGAACAAACAGCAAAGGAATGGTTATCTAAACAAGCGATTTGGCAAATTTATTTACCTGCACCTAAACAAATACAGAGACCACACTTTGCGAATATAACGCCAAACGACACCCATCAAATGGACCTTCTATATTTACCCCATGATACGATTAGGCGAAAAAGATTTAAGTACGCACTTACAGTCATTGACATAGCTTCAAGATACAAAGATGCTGAACCATTAACACAAAAGAGTGCTTCTGCTGTTGCTGTTGCCATACAACTAATATATCAACGAGGCCCCTTAACTTATCCCGCATGATTCAAGTTGATGACGGAAAAGAATTTAAAGGACAAGTGAATCAATTATTGTTAAAACATAGAGTCACCATTAAAAGAGGTATTCCAGGAGTTCACAGATCACAGGCTTTGTTGAAAACTTTAACAAACAGTTATCTGAAAGACTGTTCTCTATCAGTATCACAGAGAGCTTATTGACAATTCTCGCAACACAGAATGGGTTAGAAGACTGCCCTCAGTTTTGCGAGCAATGAACAATGAAGAATTTAAAGGGTTAAAACCAGTAGTACAAGCAATCAAGCGAAAAACAATAAATGTTGTTGAAGAGTCTTCATCATCCAGCAAACTGTTACCAATTGGTGGTTTAAAGTAAGATATTTTTATTACCTGGAGAAGCAGAAGGGGACACTCGCATCAGGGCAACAGATCCAGTTTGGAGTGTTGATCCATATGAAATAAAAAAAATTATAAAAATGAATCCACCTGTGTATTATTTGCGAGAAACTGACACAACAAAAACGGCCAGCCCTCAAAGATCTTTTGTGAAGGAAGAACTGCTGCAGATAATCCCACCAGACACAGTTCCATTTAATTAATTTATTTATAAATATATTTGGGTTTAAAATGGAAGCCCCCCTAATGGAAATACAGAAAGAAATGATAACGACAAAGAAAGAGTCCTCAGAATTAATAGGACAATTATTCGATTATAATCGTGCTATTTTTGAAATATTAAATAAGACTGCTCATCACATGAAATCTCAGCCAGACATTTACATAAAACTCAAAAATCCAAATTTTGATTTTCAGTTATGGGAAAAAGAATATCTTGAAGCGTTAAAAAAAAAAAACTTCGAACAGATTTAGCAAAGCTGAGTAGCAATATGAATGAACTGGATATAGATTTAATTTTGCTTATAGATAAAGTTGAAGAAAAATATAAACTCGAACGTGAAGATGACCCTTGAATTATAATGTTCTCCAGTGTCCAATTGCATATGAATGCTCAGGATTAACAAATACTCGTTTTGTGTTAGTGCTGTCAAGTGATTTTTTTGTAACAACTGTTGTGCTGATCTCATGTAGATTAGATCTTAGTTTTACGTTGTCATGATGAAAAAAGTCTTGTTATTGAATAATGCTTCTTTATAGTTGTCATGAGATATGTTTGACTGCACAACGCTCCGAGATATTCCTTTTGCTTTTTTGATAACACTAGTGCTAGGATCTATAGTGTTACTTTGATGTGAAAGACTATACATTTTTGATCTTAAGCCAACATACTCCTTTGATTACCCCTCCAGACAATCATCCCTTCATCTTTCCTAAAACCTTTTTATTAACAGTTGAATGTAAAGGGCTGTCTTTAGGATAATCAGATGTGTCATACCATCCTGCACGCCCTTTAGCTACTTCTGATTCCATATCCGCATAAAAGTCTTCAGTAGGAATGTCTAGGATAAAGGAATCTGTATCTGTGTAAAGTACTCTAGACTCTGGATATAAGGGTTTAAAAGTAGTCATAAAGAAATTCTAACATCAAAAGCTTCGACAGCTCTAAAACAGTAAACCCAATAAAAAATAGGTTTATCTAATTTGACTTTCTTTTTTTTTCATTATTAAACCATAAAGCTGATCATGAAATCTTCTAAAGTCCTGATAATTAGGTTTTGAAGTCAACTTAATCGCTTCTTTCTCTTTAGTGACCAATCTGACATCTTTGCGCTTGTGCGGATTCTCCATAGTCTTTCCAAAACAGCTATTATTCATTAACTTGAAAAAGTCTTTTTCTGAAGCATCTGTGGATTTAGTTCTGAGATCGGTGTTCTTCATAATATATGGTTTCATGAAATGGTTCTTGGTCAAAAGCAATTACACGATGAACTGCTGTTAGCCTTAAACCATGTCTTAAATAAAATGGAGAAGTCTGTAATGACAAACATAATTTTTTTTGTCACGAAGATTAGGCACAAGTTTAGGTGGTTCTGTTTTTAAAACCTTTAATCTTTCTGCCGCTAAAGGATAGTCATTATGATAGTCATGAAGATACCAAGGATATTCTAAGTCAACTTCAAGAATAAGACCTCTTTTACGATCTGGAGTAAGAGTATTCAGTTGCTCAACAAATTCTTCTTGAATATTATCTATACCTCCTGTGTACATTTTAAAGTTGCGTAACGGAAGTGATTGACTCATAGCCCAACCATACAGATTGTTTGCATCTAAGTACATAAGATAGTTAGACTTTTTAGTTGGATCATAATCGTCTAAGTATTTGTTGTTTGCTTTACAGTAATGGTGCGACGCCATACTAATTCCTCCACGTAATCCGTTTTCAATCATCTGAAGCATTGGTAGGTCAGTCAAAAAATCAATCTGTACTCCAGTAAATTTTAAGAAAGCGTCCCAACTCATTCCCCAGGTGCAGAAATGTAATGAGCAGGATCTAGACTGTAATGTTTCATACAGGTCTTTCTATAGTTTTCAAAAACGTCCGCCAACAAACAGGTATCAGCCATTAAATAGGCATCGTGATAGTCACCCATTGTTTGGCAATCTAACTTCTGCCATGCTTCTTGAGCATGTTGGATAATCAGAGTCGCTGATGTCCTTTCCTCTAAGACTGGAAAAGAAACGCACCTTTAGGAGGAGGAAGTGAGTCTTCGTCAAACCTTTCCCAACTGTTCATGTACTCATAAGGGTAAACGCCCTTTCTAACGAGGGTTGGGTCAAAATATTCTTCCGTTATTGGACAGGACTTTAAGGATCCAGCCAATGACTCTAATGACCCCATAAGGTGTTGCATAGAGTCATAAAAAGACATGTTATTTAAAGTGAAAACACATGTACTTTTCTGATGACTGAGCAATACATTTAGCTCTGAAATCGCTTGTCACTGCCTGCAATATAAGATGAGAGTCGTAACCTCTCAAGTTGTGAAAGAATATAGGCAGCTTCCAAGTCTTTGGCTCAAACTTTAGTTGAAGATTGCATTTACTATGTGCTGCTCCTCTGAACTTTCCGCTAATGTGATCATGGTCTCTTACTGTTGGATTAGTTGCGTCCTGTTAGTTCTAAACCGCAAATCCAACAATGAGTGGCTGAGTCATATTGTTGCTGGTCTTCAGGGGTCATCACAATGTCGGATAAGTTTAGATTTATTAGAACAGTCATTACGCACTTGTTGCATACGTTTTAAAAAGTACTTTTGCAGCATGAGGTCCTCTATATATAACTCTGGTTCTGAATGGGCGCCATCTGACCTGACAACGACAAAAGCGTATGAACAAATCTGGTGATTATTCACTAAGGATGTTTTGGTGATGTTTTAGGCTTTGGTCCCTCATAAGGAACAATAAGCGACTCGAAGTCTGCATAAACAACATATGGACTCATTTGTAATTTTTTCCAGTTCCCAAAACAAACCTTGCTGCCTTCTCTCGGCGTAATTAGTTCTGTGTTACAATCAACCGGACTCTTACAATGTTTTATATGTTCATTTGCGGCATAAACAGATGGTATCCTTGTTAAACATTTTTCTACAAAATCTTGTTTGTGCCCATGTTTTTGAAGTATGCTGCATTAGTCTACTCATAGTACGTATCAATGTGTAATGAGGCAACCCAGTTGACGAAATCATTAGGAGTAAGTCCACATGATTTTTGTTTGGATCCCAATTGTTGGACTATTCTTCGACACTTTGATAGGCAAAAGATTAGTTTCCTCAGACCATGTGTATACGTTAACAGTTATTGGGGGATTCTGTTCTTCAAACTGATCAATTGAATCTAGGCTAACAGGAAAAGATATTCCGTCAAAGTTAAGGGAATTAATATAAGGTGATAGTTAGACACCCTCTCTGCATTTTTAACAAACGGGATGCAGCCTCGCAAGAACGCACCACATAAAACATTTGTCATCTGAATTCTTTATGTTTAAAACTGCTCTTTTTGCAAACTAATGCTGGAGGTAGTGGAATGTAAGACTTACCTACAATCGGTGCGTATTTGGTCTGTTTTAATCTGATTGCTAAACTTCACCCTCTGTCCAACCAGAGCCTCTCATTTTAGCTTCTTCAGCGGCTACATCAAACTGTGTAAGGAGTTGGTCTGCCCAACCGGGTGTTAAGTCATTATAGGAAAGAATAGTCTGCTGTTTAGTTGAGACCCAGACTTCCAGATTTTCGCCATTAATAGTTATATATCGATTAAAACAGCTAACATTACTTTAACTGGGTGGGTCTATTGTTAGTTTAGTTGGGACTTGTGAAATAGCATGCGCAACGCTTACCCGTACGTTTGTTGGATCAATAACTTCTAAATTAGCATCATCAAAAACATTTGGCAAATCCTCTAAATATTCATCTAACCAAGCGTCAGGACTTTCATAAATCTTAGCCATGTTGAGTTCTTTTTTAACTCAAAATATTTATTTAAATCAAAAAAAATTTTTAGTCAGAATCAATATCAACGGTCTTTTTGTGCTTGGACTCATAAACTAAAGTATAAAAACACCTTTTGGCGTTGTTAATGTGAGCTGTTTAGAACAGAGTTTAATGTCTCGTTTACTTTTTTTAAACATTCTTTTTTTATATGATCGTTGTCTGTTTGATGAGAAAAAGTTGCCCGCGCCTTTTTTCTGAAGATCAAACTTTTGTCTTTTGTAGTCATCAAAATCAGCCTGTAAGACGACTAAATTCTTCATCCGTGATTTGCGAATCGACGAGCGCTTTATTTATTATCAGTCTGAACGAACTAAGTTTAGCCGTTATAAGTTGACCATAGCTGTGTGCTTTTGGAGTTTAGCTTTTATTTTTTTACTGGCTGCACCTACAGCTAATGAACAAAGACCAAAAGTTAATGATACGCCGCCTAGAGGTAAAGCTGCAGGCGCGCCTACACCTGTTGCTAAGAGACCTACACTTGTTCCTGCTGTTAAAGCACTAATAGTTGATGCTCCAGTATTAACATATGTAACAGCATTAAAGGCGGCAGAATACCTTCGTTTGGTTTTGCTATATTTTGAAAGGTCTTGCTCTAGTTGTTTTGCATCTGTGTAATGTTTGTTAATCTGAATGTTTTTATGTCAGGGGTTTCTACAGCAGCAGGGTTGTCACCTATCTCTTCTTTGGGCACTTTTGGAAAAACCTGAACGGACATGCTTTTTTAAAATAAAAAAATTTAATATACATATCTTTTAATCTGTTGTCGTGAATATTCAGCTGTGCATCATATATTAAAAACAAATATACATTAACTGGTTTATCACTCTCTTTTTCTTTATCAATTTGAATGGTTATCCATCTTTAACAGTTCTTCCGCTTCCATGCAACTGATTATCTTCTGTCGTCCTTAGGTCAATCCATAAACCGTATTTCGTTGTTAAATAATCATTAAGTCTAACATTATGAAGGTGTAGATCTTTACATACAAGGTCAGCGGTTGGATGTCTTTGCCTCCCACCTCCAAACATTTTTCTTATTTCATCAAAATGCTGATAAGGTTTAAGCCCGCTAGCGTATATTTGGTTAGGGCTACCTCAATCGAACATTGTACTTTCGTTATTTTAGGATTAAAAACTTTTCAGTTTGTCTTTTGTATGGTTCTTCATCTTCACACAGCAATAAAATACCTTTAAGTGATCTTGCTGTGGCACTAAAACTAAAATTCCATATAGTGTCTGCCTTGCTTCTGGTATATTTAGAATGATGAATCACTCTATCGTAATATATTGCTATTTTGATTGGTATTGTTGCTCAATCAGCCTTGCTAAGCTAGGGTTGCTAACAATGTCAAACTCTAACGAGATGTCAGAAATGCTGTATTTGCTTCTTCGGTGTCTTCTGATCTAATAACGCGTCTGTATTCATTAAAAGTTAGTTCGTATGACAATCTGTCTTTTAATGCTCCTTGAAAGTATGGTGCATGCGCACTTAACAACTCAAAATCCAAGGGTATGGAAAAGCGATTTCCATACGCAAAACTTACAGCTTTGGCCTTGTTATTACTGTCTTTAGCATCTTCGGCACCTACTCTGTGTTTTTAGCTCATCATCATTTTGGATTCCTTGAAACGCAAGATCCTCCCTTTCATTTGCGGTTAGCCATAGATCAGAATAGATGAAAAATATGTCTGCATTATGTAAAGAAAATACTTCTTGGCCCTCAAGTTTAACGGAAACTTTCTTAACGATTGCCCGCCCAGATTATCAACTACTGACCTGTTTGGGTCTGTTTCTGATTCAAGTTCTATTTTGAAAGTAAGTCGCGCAGAGCCAGGTACAATAACTTCATCTGCTCCTAGGTCTGGAAATTTAACGGTAAGAATTTGATCTGAATCAATAGTAGATGGATTATTAGGAACAATAACATTTTGTTTATTTCCCTTCACACCTAAGGGCTCTTTCAGTCTTCTGTGCGGGTCAAGAATTGAACCATATGATTGTGACATTTTTTTATAAAACAAAAAAATAAAAGCTAAAAAAATATGGCAGGAATTGAAGATGAAGATTATGATGTTTTTGATCCTGGAGACGACATGAGTGAAATGACCCCTTTGGTTCAGGGTCACTCACTGCGGCGAGAATTAACATTAAGTAAAGTCGGATCATTTTACGAAAGTTTAGGCCAAGAACCTCCTGATTTTATTGACCCTAATGATTTTGAAACAAAAAATGATCATCTGTTTTTGTGAAAAGCGACCAAGGACAACTTGTTCAACTTACAACTAAACCAAACCATAAAACGTTTTTAGCAAAGAGTACAATTAGGCAAAGGCTCAGTGTGAGCGATCAAAGTCGTCTTGGTATTGCTAAGCCGCCAAAAAAAAAGCGTGAAGCAGTTTCTAAACTTCAAAACACACTACGAGAAACTCCCAACAGATAACCAAATACAAGTCATGGAACTTAAAGATTTAAATCAATCAGCAGACGAAGTAATACAAGCAATAGAAGCAGAAACCAGTTTTTCAGAAGAAACAGCATTAAAAACTATACATGATCCACCACTACCCATGCGAGAAATAGAGGCCCTTGATCATACTTTGAGAAGCATCAGAGGTGAATTAACAAACAATTTAGCAAAATTGGGTGAACTAGATGAGCATATAAAAAGAGAAAAAGAAAAGCTCGTTGAGGCTGACGACGCCAACTTAGGCATGATATTAAAGAAAGAATAACACAAAGACTAAAAGATCTTGAACTAGAGAGATCATCAAGACTAGAAGTGTTGTTCTATTAAACCGTGAACAATTACGAACACAAGTGAACAGAATAGAGAAACTATCCAAAGAATTTTATATGAAGACACGACGCTAGCAGAACGAATACGAACATTGTTTAGAGAGCAAGGAGTTACATTGGCAAGCGTTATAACAGCCTTAGGATTTGCAATAAGTACACTGGTGTTGTCTATTACAGGTGGTGGTGGGCAAGGGTCAGTTCATCCCCCTCCATCACCACCTGACAAATCATGGGTAAAAAAAAACAACTCGATCATCTTGCAGGTTTATTAAAAAAATTAGCTGGTAAGGCCATAGACTCTTTACCAGGCATATTAGGGAGTATCGTTAGCTGGCTTTTGTCTACTGCAAGCAAAGTAGTTGGCTTTATGGCTGAGCACTTATGGACATTAGTTGTCTTAATAGTTGGGTTACTTTTTAGTAAAATAAAGACTAAGTAATCCTAAGCCAGTTAATCCCAAAACAAGCTGCTGTTTTTCATATTCATGATCATCATTTTTTTTCGATTTCATGGACTTCGTGGACTTCGTGGACTTCGTGAACTTCGTGAACTTCGTGAACTCTTGGGGTTGTGGATGACTTATTGTTATTGCTGGCTTAGAATTTATGTCGTTTTTTTCCGATCTTTTGTTCATCACCTGCCACAAGAATTTCATTATTGTAGTTTATTATTGTTCCTATCTGAAGCTTGAGGTCAGAAGGCAGCATGTATAGACCAGTGCCAACAGCAAAGTCTACTTTCGATCTTGCGTATTGTAAAACATTTTGGTACCTTTTAATACTTGAAGGTAAATCAACTGCAGAATTAATGGCGTCCTCTAAATTTGCTAAGTACTGTTTTTGTGCGCCAAAGCCAGTAGAAGGATCAATTATGTTAGATCTCGTTTGTGCTTGCGAACCTAACAAACACCAAACATAAGTACGAATAGAGTCGTTTATTCGTTCTACTCCTGCTCTGGTTAGACCCTTAGATGTGTCCAAAATAAATGTTGTCCCACGCTGTTTTATGTTCTTGCTCTATGGACCGAGGTGAACAGTTGTACCTGAAGAGAAAGATGTGTAAGGAGGATTCCAGTCATAGTTATACTTTCTGTGCACGCCCCAATAATAAAGAGTGCCTAAACCATGATTAAGATCCAACTTTTGTCTAAAGTCTGTCCTAACATTAATATTGAATTCGTTACAGATCCTTTCAAAAGCCTTCATATCTATTCTGTTGCTGAATGGATTAAATGGTTTGTCATTTGGTAATGGCGCTTGCAGTTCAGTTAAAATACGTCTAAAGGTGTAATAGAAATGAAATCTATACACTGACCTCACCAAAGGATCAGGATGATTTAAATGATCAGCATACGACACTCCACACCCAGTTGATGCACAAAACAGCAAAAGTTTAACTGGTTCTGATAAACTGCATCGGATGACTGAACCATACTTTTGGATGTGGTCGTTTTTAATAGAGGGTTAAGATATTTGTTCAATGGAGTACTAACCTTTACTTGAAAGGCGTCAGACTGAGTCACAGAAATGTCAAGAGTATCAGTTGTTATATTTTTAAGATTGTAGTGCGGCCCAACAGAATATTTGCATCAGCATATTTAAATGGATTCATTTTTATATTGTTTTAAAAATGTTTGTAACAATAACAACAAAGACAGTCCTTCATTTTTAAAGTATGCTATTGATAACGAATGCGGAACCAAAAGGGTTGCACTCCATGAAATGTTTTACAAAGTCGTATGGTTTAATATAAGTGAATCCAAGAGAGAATAATACGGTTCTAAAAGTTGACAATGTAGGAGACACAGTTAGCCGGTTAACCATACCTGATGGTTATTACGGGTTTTGCTCACTAAAAGAAGCAATGAGTAACTTCAACATTACTCTCAAACTTAACAATGCAAATCTGAAAGCAATGTTAACATTTAAACCTGAAGAAGAAGAAGAAGTAGGTTACTATTTGATGTGGAGAGCTAGCTAAAATGTTAGGCTTTGCAACTGCCATCAATCGTGACATTCATAGTTTTAGAGTTACGCCAAACAAAACTACTTATGAGGGAGAAAACCCGCTTGATCTAGCATACATTCATTACTATATATTCATTTAGATGAGCTGAGTACTGATGAAAACTTATATGATGGAATGCCCTCAACTGTTTTAAGAGCTCTTCCATCAGGAAAGCTGCATACTGCGATTATGAAATTATACAATTCCCTAATTTACAGTTTAAAAAATTAGCTTGTGGGAGGGTTGAATCATTTAATATAAAAATCACAGATAAAACAGGAAAAGTCGTGAAATGTGATAACCTACATATTGTTTTAGAAATAAAATAATGATTTGTATAAAAAATAATGTCGCGTGGACCAGAAGAACCGGGGGTTACATTAGCGCCAGTGAGGTGTATAACGTTAGAATTAAAAGACCTTGCTGACACTGAGGACTTTGAACAGAGAACGGTGAAATAAACACTTTGTATGGTTTTGAGTACACCAAAGATGGTTATTATAAACGCAAAGAGGTTAGCGACAACAAAAGGTTTCCTAAACTAGAACAACTGCGCAATGTAGAAGCAGACAGTGTAGGTCAGTATGAATATAAAATAGTTCGAAAAACTGACAACAAATGGCACATAGAACCACAAGTAGAATGGGACATAAAATATGAATTCATAAGTCCATTTACATTCTTTGACCGTCAAAAAAGTTTCAGAAAAGCACTCAACTCTGGTCCTTTACATGTAAGTCTTATGCCAGAGGACAATAGTCGGAGAGAGATCGGAATAAAGCCTTTTGGAAACAAACAGTACATCCTCCACAGAAAAGAATCAGTTACAAAGGAAGCTTCTACAAAATTACAGTTCTTTCCACGAATGAAATTAGAAGAAACGTTCACAATGATATTTGAAATTTCTGTCTTAAAAGATGAGAAGAGTGATGGAGTTGTGGGCGTCAGTGACAATCTTATGAAAGGAATTCTTATTAGCTGGCAAAACTTAGACGTTGAAAGACTTAAAGTTACTGTTGTTGTTCTTTACGACGGTGAGAATATGAAGGTTATAACACAACTAGCGATAAAAATCAAATATCAGTCTAAATAGAAACAATCTGACTGAACTGAATTGGATTAATATTACACATTTAGATCTTATAGGATTTTATTATACTGAACAAGTTTTAACAGATAGTATGATACAGATAATAACTGGATTAGATTAAATTCTGTTATAAAACTATGGAGCAGTTAAACTTTATGACAAAAAAACCTCATTGTTCATTGATTTGCGGGCAAACTGGTTGTGGAAAAACAATATTTGTTCTTGACCTATTACAAACAGTTTATCGTTGTAACTTTGAACATATATAGTAATTTTTTGCCAACCATAAAGTGGAATCAATCATATCATGATCGAATGTTTATATGGACAGATGATAACATATATTTGGTTGATCCTAGTGATAAACTAAGTGAGTGTTTAGAATACTTTTATAAACTGTTTGAAGGAACGCAGACACTATTTATTATTGATGACTGTTCGGCAGAGAGAGACATAGTTAAAAAAAGAAATACTTTATCTAAACTGGCTTTCAGTGGAAGGCATGCTGGGATAAGTGTGTGGATTTTATGTCAAAAATATAACTCTGTTTTAAAAGACTTTAGAGAACAATTAAAGACCGTAGTTTTATTTTACATGAAAGACAGAGATTCTTTTGATGAATGTATACGCGAAAATGATGTTATTGAGGATGAACAAGAGAAACGTAGAATTAAGCAAAAACTAAAATCTCAACACTAGGCATTATTATGTTCTCTTGGGGTCGTATTCGTCGTTGCGATGGGATGTGTGTGGTGGTGCGTGGTGGTGGTAAGAGTTCTACTCTCTTCTCTCTCGCTCTCTTCTCTCCGTTCCTCTCTCTGTCTCTCTCTCTCTCTCTCTCTCTCCTCTCTCCTCTCTCTCTCTCCCGACCTCTGTGTTGGTGGGGTGTGGTGTGTGTGTGATTGGTGTGAGCGTGTGTGTGGTGGGTGGGTGTGTGGGTGTGTGGTGGGTGTGGTGTGTGTGGTGTGCTGTTCTAGCGTCCATTCTTTCAATGTCATTGTGTCTCGGGTGAGGCATTTGCCTTTTTAATTTATTTCTTGTGTTGTGTTGTGGTTGTTTTAGGAAAGAACTTGGTGTGTATAGGTAGCAATGGGCTGGATTGGAGCGTTCAGGGTTAAACTCTTTGGGTCTGTGTTGTGCTCTGGTTCTTCTTTTCCCCTTTATTCTGTCTCTCTGTTGCCTGCCGTTCTGCCTGTGATCTTGTGTGTCGCTGTGTCGTTGTGTGTCTATTCTTTCGGGTGGGGTGTGTGTGTGTTTCCTTCTGCTCTTCTCCTCTTTCTCTGCGCGCGCGCGCGCGCGCGCGCGGTGGGTGTGTGTGGTGGTGTGTGTGTGTGTGGGTGTGTGTGTTTGGGTGTGTGTGGGTCTGGCTGTCGTGTGTTGGGGTTGTGTGTGTGCGGTACTCTCTCTCTCTCTCTCCGCTACCCACCCCCCCACCCCCCCCCCCCCCCCCCCCCCCCCCCTCCCCCCCACCCTCCCCCCCCTCCGCCTGGCCCGGCCGCGCGCCCCCCCCCCCCCCCCCACCCCCCCACCCCCGCTCCGGCTCCCCGGTGGCGCCCCCGCCCCCCCCCCTGTGCCCCACCCCACCACAAACTCAAACACATCACACCCCACCATCAGCTTCCCCCCACCCCCTCCCGCACCTTCAGCACTTTCCACACTCCCATTCCCATTTTTGTTTTTTTTCTTCTTCTTTTC
>JADBJO010006463.1:17500-25000 GCA_016801955.1 Conus betulinus | reverse complement strand
TGCAACAACACTTTCAACGAAATACACAGGGCATATTCTGCAACAAACAGCATTCACTGAAACACACAGGATATATTCTGCAACAAACAGCTTTCAACGAAATATACAGGGCATATTCTGCAACAAAAAACTTTCAACGAAATACACAGGGTATATTCGGCAACAAACAGCTATCAGTGAAATACACAAGGCATATTCTGCAACAAACAGCTTTCAACGAAATACACAGGGCATAATCTGCAACGAACAGCTTTCAGCGAAATAAACAGGGCATATTCTGCAACAAACAGCTTTCAGCGAAATACACAGGGCATATTCTACACCTAACAGCTTTCAGCTAAATACACAGGGCATATTCTACACCTAACAGCTTTCAGCTAAATACACAGGGCATATTCTGCAACAAACAGCTTTTAGCGAAATACACAGGGCATATTCTACAACCAACAACAACAGTTGGTTTCCAGGTGTACTCACGTGACACATTTTACAATGAACATCAAGCTATTTTCAGTGTAAACCCACATGACACATTTTACAATGAACATCAAGCTATTTTCAGTGTAAACCCACATGACACATTTTACAATGAACATCAAGCTATTTTCAGTGTAAACCCACATGACACATTTTACAATGAACATCCAGCTATTTTCAGTGTAAAACCACATGACACATTTTACAATGAACATCAAGCTATTTTCAGTGTAAAGTCGCATGACATGTTCTTCAAGGGACGTCAACTTATTTTCAGAGCAAGCTCACATGCCACATTCTTCAATGAACGTTGATCTGTCTTCAGAGTTAACTCACATGACACATTTTTCAATGAACAACAAGCGGTTTTAAGAGTAATCTCACATGAGACATTCGTCAATGACATCAAGGTATGTTCAACATAAACGCACATGACACATTCTTCAATGAATATCAAGGTATTTTCAGAGTAATCTCACATGACACATTCTTCAATGAACATCAGGGTATTTTCAAAGTAATCTCACATGACACATTCTTCAGCGAACAATATCAAATGCTGTTCAAGATGAGCTGACATGAATTTGCCGGACTATGCAATACATTGAAAGGCTCACATCAAGGACACAGTCTGGAACTGAGTAACAGTGTGCAATTGTATGGCAACGATAATACTTTCACTGTTTGAGAAAAAAAAATCTTCTGTTCTCACTATCATTGAATGCAGTCTTCTATACATTTCGAGAACACGTAAAAGCTTGTTGTGTTCTATAGGAAACTCAAAGTAGATCTTAGAAAGATGTTGTCTGAATCCGTGATGAATGAAATGACAGAAAACAAAAACTTGTAGTAGAACTTCTGTTTATCTCCAAAGAACACTACGAAGCTGACCCTTTTTTCAGCGTAGGAGGATTACTGGTCAGACACTCTAAATCCTCAGTGTACACTTTGTCCTGAGAAACACCCCAGTGTATCCGTTCTACGTGCATAGGTACAGTACGTATCTTGGCTTAACGACACATTGTTTTGGTGTGACCGTTTGTCTTAGGAGCATGTGAGGGACCTGCAAGTCCCAAACCCTGGTATTATCCAAGAAAGCATTTCTTATGCTTGGCATATGAGCCTTTGTGATGTGTTTCGTTTGTCCCGATGAAGATCTTTAGGACACACACACACACACACACACACACACACACACACACACACAGAGAGAGAGAGAGAGAGAGAGAGAGAGAGAGAGAGAGAGAGAGAGCGTGCATATACACATTGACAGAGAAGGGTATCTATTCGTCTCTCCGTATCATCGTTGTTATTGCTACGATTATCGTGATTATGATGTTATTATTATTATTATTGTTGTTGTTGTTGTTGTTGATGATGATGATGATGATGATGATGATGATGATTAAGACGATGGTGATGATGATGATGATGATGATGATGGCTTCAAAGATTATGATCTTTTTTAAAATGTACCACAGTCTAGACTAAGTAAGCAGCCCTGTATCGTAATATCTATAACCGCAATGATGGTCACAGTAATAAAGACATCATTGTTATATTCCTAGTTGTTGCTGCAGCTGCTGCTGCTGACGTTGCAGTTGTTGATGCTGTCATGTCCAGCGTTGTGTCCGACTTCCTGGACTTACCACATGTGTCACCGGTCAGGAGTTCCGGACAGTCGCACGTGCATGTCTCCCAGTCCAGTTTCCCACCGTTCTGGCACTCCAGGCCTCCGCAAATTGCTGTGTTCATTAAACAAAGGAGAAGACCAGTCTATTTTTAACACGCATGTAGTAGAGTAATGGTGCGCTTTCTACCTCAGTCTATTTTTAACATGCATGGAGTAGAGTGGTGGTGCGCTCTCTACTACTTCAGTCTATTTTTTAACATGCATGTAATAGAGTAATGGTGAGCTTCCTACTCCAATCTATTTTTAACATGCATGTAGTAGACTAGTGGTGCGCATTCTACTCCAGTCTATCCTTAACCCACGTGCAGTAGAGTAATGATGCGCGTTCTCTCTGTCTATCCTTGATTGATATACATGCAGTAACACAGGTTTGGAATCAGAGCGAAAACATCTTGATAGGAACAAGTCTTCGACAAAAGGAACACTGAAGTGGGGACACATGTTAGGGACACTCATTGGGACAAAGGCCACAGAGGTGGGGACAATGGTTGGGGACACTCACTGGGACAAAGGAACAAAGAGGTGGGGACACTTGTTGGGGGCACTCACTGGGACAAAGGTCTCAGAGGCTGAGACAATGATTGGGGGACACTTACTAGGACAAAGGTCACAGAGGTGGGGACACATGTTGGGACACTCACCGGGACAAAGGCCACAGAGGTGGGGACACATGTTGGGGTCGTGGACGACGGATCCAGGCTGACCACACTGCTCCTTCTTGATGATTCCGTCCCTGCAGGCTGGCACGGGGTCCGGGTTGTCGCAGTCCACTGCAGGAGAAGCAACGGCAACATCATCAGCAGGAGGACGTCAGCATCACGGCCATTCACGTTACACTCACTCTCTTGCTTGCTACCAGTCAACACTCACTCTCTTGTCTGCTACCAATCAATACTCACTCTCTTGTCTACTACCAATCAACACTCACTCTCTTGTCTGCTACCAATCAACACTCACTCTCTTGCCTGCTACCAATCAACACTCACTCTCTTGCCTGCTACCAATCAACACTCACTCTCTTGCCTACTACCAATCAATAGTCACTCTCTTGTCTGCTACCAATCAGTACTCACTCGCTTGCTTGCTACCAATCAATACTCACTCTCTTGCCTACTACCAATTAATACTCACTCTCTTGTCTGGACTCACTCTCTTGCCTGCTACCAATCAACACTCACTGTCTTGTCTACTACCAATCAACACTCACTCTCTTGCCTACTGTCAATCAATGTTAGATCTAGTAGCAAGGCGAGTCGACTGCAGGCGGAAATCTAAAGAAATTTGGAAAATTATCGCCAAAGCTCCCCCCCCCCCCCCCCCGACCCCCCCGAAAAAAAAGTTGACAAACGAATAACAAGACAAAACACGACGCGTTTCGACCTCTTAGGTCTTCTTCAGGTAAGATACACAACACTCAGAACGACGAAAATGAACCAGCAATGACTTATCTCATCCAATTCAAGGCAACATGGGTGTTGATTCAAGATACAGATAAGTGATTGCCCGTTCATTTTCGTTGTTCTGAGTGTCGTGTATCTTGCCTGAAGAAGACCCAAGAGGTCGAAACGCGTCGTGTTTTTTTTTTCTCGTTATTCGTTTTTGTCAACTTTTTTTTTTTTTTTTTTTTTTTTTTTTTTTTTAGGGTCACTCACATGTTTTCGCAGTTCTCCCCTGTCCATCCTTGTTGGCATACGCATTGGCAGGTGCTTGGGTCAAGGTCGCCTCCGTTGTAACACAATTTGCCGCCGCAGTCTGCATCAACACAATAACAACGATTACAAAACAAGAACAATCATAATAATAATAATAGTAACACCACCAACAACAACGAGGATGATGACGATGATGAAGTGTGTCATCCCATTCCATCTTCACAACACTCCTGTGTGCAACATCTTGAAGAAGAACTTCAAAAGGCATCCATCCAACAGGACAGAGAGCTGCCGGACATATTCCCCAAGTCACCACTGACTGCAGGACATATTCCCCAAGTCACCACTGACTGCAGGACATATTCCCCAAGTCACCACTGACTGCAGGACATATTCCCCAAGTCAACACTGACTGCAGGACTATTCCCCAAGTCACCACTGACTGCAGGACATATTCCCCAAGTCACCACTGACTGCCGGACATATTCCCCAAGTCACCATTGACTGCCGGACATATTGCCCAAGACACCACTGACTGCCGGACATATTCCCCAAGACAACACTGACTGCCGGACATATTCCCCAAGACAACACTGACTGCCGGACATATTCCACAAGATATCACTGACTGCCGGACATATTCCCCAAGACAACACTGACTGCCGGACATATTCCCCAAGATATCACTGACTGCCGGACATATTCCCCAAGACAACACTGACTGTCGGACATATTCCCCAAGATATCACTGACTGCCGGACATATTCCCCAAGACAACACTGACTGCCGAACATATTCCCCAAGACAACACTGACTGCCTTCAAAGGGGACAAAAAAACCTCCGAGATCCAAGTAAGAAGCAAAAGTAGGGCCAAACTATGCTAAACCTGCAGGATGCAGACCCTGTGAAGACAGGAAGTGTAAACCCTGTCCCTGTGAAGACAGGAAGTGTAAAGCCTGCCCCTGTGAAGACAGGAAGTGTAAAGCCTGTCCCTGTGAAGACAGGAAGTGTAAAGCCTGTCCCTGTGAAGACAGAAAGTGTAAAACCTGTCCCTGTAAAGACCAGAAGTGTAACACCTGTCCCAGTGAAGACCAGAAGTGCAAAACCTATCCCTGTGAAGACCAGAAGTGTAAAACCTGTCCCTGTGATGACAGAAAGTGTAAAACCTGTCCCTGTGAAGACCAGAAGTGTAAAAAACCTGTCCCTATGAAGACCAGAAGTGTAAAACCTGTCCTTGTAAAGACCAGAAGTGTAAAACCTGTCCCTGTGAAGACCAGAAGTGTAAAACCTGTCCCTTCATCAACACTTCCACGACAGTCACTGGACCATCAGGTGACTTCAACATCAACTCGAACTTCAAACTGCAAATCAACCAGCACTGTTCACATCGTTCACATCCTGTCATACTCTTTGTGCTCCAGACTGTGTGTGGATGAGACATGCCGCTCACTGGATGATCGTTTTGCAGAACATTTGACGTCCGTGAAACTGAACTACAACAACCCAACAGGCCAACAGTTGAGCAGCCCTCAATACAGCTATGCCCCATGCACAAACTGCCGCAGTGTGTCAACACACCAGAGACTGACCATACTGGACATATGGAGAACTGTATCATCCACTGACTGGGAACAGTCCAGCCGGCGGGCCTGAACACCTGAACTACCAACACTAAGCGGTGCCCAGACCCTTTCTTTGTTCTACTAGTCTCTGCTATGCCACTACCCCTCCCCCGCCCTCTTCATCATTTGTATGGAACAATCTGGAATTACATTATGTTCAACTGCCAAAGCCCAAGAGATCTTCGTCCTACGATCATGATCGTTACCATGGTGCTGCTTCTGCAGCTGTCACTAAGAATCTGATCATGGCCCTAGTGCCAAGCTGTTGAATTCAGCATTATTTTCATCTCAAATAGCACGATATTTTGAGTTGGCCTGTGTCGCAATAAGTTACTGTCGATTTCTTCTTAGTAATCAATTTGATCTCAAACAACACGACATTTAGAGTATGTCGCAATAACTAACTGTCGATATCTTCTAAATTAAGAGCTGGCGATGTGTAGTTTACTACCAAGGCTAAGGAAAGATAATTTCAAATCGACTGATCTTGATTCATACACTGAAGGGAAGGTGGCAGACGGCGTGTCGTATGACTCGAAGTTACGAAAGGTTGATTGGCTGTCGTCTGTATCTGTTTTGAACAGATCTTACTGAAAGAGAGTAACGCCTTCTCAAAAATCACAACAATGTCGGTTTTTATGTGGGCCTAATAATCGATAGCGGAGCGAGAGTGAATGATTCATTTCAAAAACATATCCACGGCTGTTGTGTCCAAAAGAGCAAAACTACACACACACACACACACACACACACACACACACACACACACACACACACACACACACACACAATGTCGCCAAACATCATCATACGTGCTACAACCTGAGACAAGTATGTCTGGTCCTAACATTAATTATGTCCCTTGGATCGTCTGCTGACAGATTCATTATCGTCTGCATTACCGTCTTATACGCGTTCACTGATTCAATGTATAGTTTATATTCCACGCAGCTGTGTGTAAGAGACTGTAGGGATTTTTGAAGGAAAAAAACAGTAAACATAAAAAAGCACGATCGCTAGCAAAAAAAAAAAAGAAATATGCGCCAAGAAAAACAAGCAAGCAAGCAAGCAAACAAACAACGAAGCGCCTTCACGCTGAATCGGTGAATGTGTGACGACTTTCATTACGTGACCATGACTTCACAGACTGTGCTAAGTATGCAGAAATGGATTTAACAGGCATAAACCACGGTCACTCTCTCTTCCACGTATGGTCAACTTGTACATGCTTTATGCTGAAAAACATGAGAAAATTATGGGGCCGGGGAAAAACACAAAAATTAATTGCTAACAAGAGGAGGCTCTCCTCCAACTTGTTCAAACGCCGTTGAATTGGTACAGAGACCTGTACACAACCGACACAGGTTAGCATTCCTTCAAGGCTGACGAAACAGTCAACTCTAGCGGATGCAGCCCCCAAACTTTCCTTTCAAACGTTGATAAATAAACAAATGAATGAAGAAGTATATAAATATAAATAATGTTTAAGAATTGGAAAGCCTGTTGTGCAACCAAAAGATGATTCTGTGGGCTAACCCCCCCCCTCCCCCTTCCCCCCCCCCCCCCCCCCCCCCCCCCTCTTGGATGTTAGCAATAACAGCAATAACAACGGTACAACGTAACTGTCACTGCTTGAGAAAAGAGCTGTGTGGCTGTCTGATGTGTATGTTCCTCGAGAAATACGTGATTCGGGTTTGTAATTCATACGAGCCCTAAACACACAGGTAAGCCTACGTGTGTGCATGCGAGGGTTTCACTATAGCTATTGTTCCAGTGTTACGTGTTCCATGTTGGCTGGCAAATCGTGGATTGTTTTACCAAAGTGGAAGCCATATTTGTGATGCTCATGTGTGATGAAATTGATCACCACTATGCGCATCTCTGTCAATTTCCGGATTTTTTTTTTTTCTGAAAACACAGATGGTGGAACAACGCTCACCATTTCTTTTTCATCGTTAAACATTTAAGGCTCTCTTCTTCGTCTTCAGAGATCATTTTCATTCCCATTGTCATCGTCCTGGTCTTCATTTTCGCTCTTTTTAGAGCGTCTGTTTT
>JADBJO010006462.1:128505-133219 GCA_016801955.1 Conus betulinus | reverse complement strand
CGGCGCGCACACCACACACTACCAACACACAACACACCCACACACACACCACACACACACACACGCAACACACAAAACATTTTAACGCACAATGTTATACGCACATTACCACAAAAAGTGCGCTGCGCGCTACACACAAAACCCGCACATACGAGGAGCGCACACACATCACAAGCCGCAGCCACGCCATGCGCGCACGCAATCATTACCGAGTAGGGTATACACTATAGCATGCCTACTCTCTCCTATCTCGCTCTCTCTATCTCTCCTCTCTCGCGCTCTGTCTCTGGCGCACTCGGCACCACACACACACACAACACACACACACACACACCACATATCCACACACTTCTAACTCTCTCTTCTAATTACCCACACACAGAACGCCACACATCCACGCACTAAGCATGCGCGCGCGCGCGCGCGCAAGAACGCACACACACACATACACACACCACACAAACACACAGAGCGCGAACCGCCTCACGCGTGGGCTTCACATCATCGGCTCATCTCCTTCATTCACACAGGAAGCATAGGTCAGGTACCCCTGTTCACTCCGTGTCACTAACATGATGCGACAGTTGACCCGCCGATGACCGTGCACATGCAGCAATAGAAAACACCCACACGCACTACACGCACGCACAGACGTATTCCCGCACGCACATGGGGAGAAACACACACACACACACACCACACACACACACACACACACACCACACACACACATGCAATCACGCATTACACACACACACACACACACACACACCACACAACACACACACACACGTCCGTCTAATTATCACTATGTGGGATAGACGTTAAACTGAAGACAAACAACAACAACAACACACACACACACACACACACACACACACACATCACACACACCAAGAGCGGATCACTTCGTCCAATGAGCTGGAGAAGCCAGGCGGTGTACTGGACTGTTCATGTCCACAGAGCTAAGATAAGGAAAAACTTTCACCACAACACTGACGAACGGAGAAGGAAGAAGAACAGGCCGGGAGTTGGGGGGGGGGGGGGGGGGGGGGGGGGGGGGGGGAGGGGGGGGAGGGGGGTAAGAGTGGGTGGGAAAGGTGAGAAAGTGAGAGGTGCAAACTACTGACCCTCACATTGTCCAACCATAATCCGTTGGGAACCTATGGCTGATTTTGCATTTTCTCTACCAAGGAATGATGCGTGATTTTTTTGTTGTTGTTGTTGCCAACTTGAGAAAACAAGGCCACATCTTTTCCCCCGAAAACAAAGAACGTTTTTTTTTCCAGAGAGAGAGAGAGAGAGAGAGAGAGAGAGAGAGAGAGAGAGAGAGGAGACCGAGAGAAAGAGAGAGAGATTCAAAATGCAATATTATTTTTCTAACTTAGAAAACAAACACTTTTCCCGAGAATAAACAAACATTTTTTTCAGAGAGAGAGAGAGAGAGAGGAGAGAGAGAGAGAAGAGAGAGAGAGAGAGAGAGAGAGGAGGGAGAGAGGTGTGGGAGAGGGAGAGAGAAAAGTGAGAGATATATTCAAAGCACACTAAATCGATTAAAAAAAAAAAAAAGTTTGTCTCTCCTGAAGAGGTCGTGTGAACACGTGCGCGCAAACACAGACTGGCATATACCTTGAATAATGTAATTTCAGTAATGAGAGAGAGAGAGAGAAAGAAAGAACGAGAGAGAGAGAGAGAGAGAGAGAGAGAGAGAGAGAGAGAGAGAGAGAGAGATTCAAAATAAATGAGATTCAAAATTTTATTTTTCTAACTTAGAAAATCAACATTTTTTTTCTCGAGAATAAACAACCCATTTTGTTTTTCAGAGAGAGAGAGAGAGAGAGAGAGAGAGAGAGAGAGAGATTCAAAACACACTAATCGTTTAAAAAAAAAAGTTTTTCCTGAAGAGGTCGTGTGAACACGTGCGCGCAAACACAGAATGGCTATATATATATATATATATATATATATATATATATATATATATATATATATATATATACCTTGAATAATACATACATAATTCCAGTAATATGAGAGAGAGAGAAACAGAGAGAGAAAGAGAGGTTGTTTGTTTCTTTTTCGATGTGGGCAGAGTAGCAAAATCGCGGCTGCATAATTACATTGTCTGAGTAGCGGCGAGAAAGAGACAAGTGCCCCTAAACCTGTATGGGTAAATCAACACTCTTCCCGTGCAGGGTTTTGTGTTCAATCATTTATTTATTTATTCATTAAAAAATATTCAGTTTCCACACACCGGTCGTTGCTTTTCTCTTTGTAAAATGTTGTCCCATAATCAAATCATCAATTCTGAATCAGTTTGTATAGATTTATGTTTAGTATTCATTTCTCCCCCCCCCCCCCCCCCCCCCCCCCCCCCCCCCCCCCCCCCCCCCCCCCCCCCCCCCCCCCCCGACTCTAATTGAATTTCGAATTTTTATATAATTTAATTAATAACTCCTAGCCTCCTCTAGAAGATATCTATAAAAGCGGAGTTCTTCAAAATGAAAATCAAATGCACCCCCATCTCCATTCTCCATCCCTCTCAACCCCAACCCCACCCCCACCCCATCCCCTACCTCTCCGGAAAAAAACAAACAACAACAGAATCTCCGACCAGCACTTTTTAAAAAAAAAATCTTAAAAACAATATCAGAAAATTTCACGCCACCAAACTATGCGGTGTAAGCAGATGAGACCAAACAAACAAACAAACAAACAAAAAACAAAACAAAAAAAGCAAACAACAACGACATCATGGCCACCCTCCTGCTGCGAGCCCTTATCTTTTCAGCGCTAAGCCTCGCAACCGTGTGTCAGACGACCCTGACAAAGACAGATCTGCTCACTGATCGATTTGGTCATTGCCGCGGTGCAAGCTCAGTTTGGGGAAGTTTTCGGTGTTTAACCCACCGACTCTTCCAAGGGCACTGTGCGCACTTATTAAGGTTCTCTCTCTCTCTCTCTATACTTTCAGTTTCATTAAGGAGGCGTCACTGCGTGCGGATTAATCATCCATAGATGCTACACCTCATCTCTTAAGTTTCAAAACCATACCGCGCACGATTTTTAAAGCTGATGGATACATGAATAACAACCAAGATGAGAGATTTGAAGTACGGTGTTTTGTGGCTAGGACTGGGCAGATATCTGACTAGCGCATTAGCCCAACGCGCGGCTCCGACCTTTGCAAGCTTCAGTAGACAGAAAACATGGCGCAGACAATGTTAGCTAAGTATTTCGGGGGGGGGGGGGGGGGGGGGGGGGGGGGGGGGGGGGGGGGGCGGAATAGCTCAGTTGGTAGAGCGCCGGACTCGTGATCCTGGGGTTGCGAGTTCGAATTTCGGTACAGGGGGGATTTTTCCCCTCGGAGTTATAACATTGGTTCTGACTCCATTCCCCATACAGTCCTTCGAATGAGACTATAAACCGAGGTTCCGTGTGTGAGCGCACGCACAGCATCTTGCACACACGTAAAATCCCATCACCAACTTCCGGAAGAGAAGGGCAGTTTGGCCTTGGTATGGATGACACGTTACGCGTAGCATGCACCTTCCCCGAAGATGGAGTAGGGCTGCCCTAATGGCGGGATGAAAAAAAAAAAACGGTCATCCACACACAAAACTCCACTGCCTGTCTATACAGGCAGGGTCCGCAGGAGTATCAGCCTGCGTAGGCAGAAAGAAAAAGAAAGAAAGTATCCCCAAGGTCCGAACAGCGTGTTGGGGTTAATGCGCAGGTCTGGCATCTGCTGAGACTTATCCTTGCTACCCGCTTTTCAAATCTTCTCTCTCATGTCTTTAGTCACTCTTTTATCAGTCATCTGAGCCGAACATTCTGCGCACTGTGGGGTCGTGGTTCAGTGTATGTGGTGCAGCGTTTATGGACTAGCCCGCGCGCAATGACAGGTTGATGGAACTGAAAGTGTGCAGTAACACATCAAGATTCCAGCGTTTCTCACTCCTCCCTCCTCCTCCTAGGCATCAGCTGCAGACAGTTCAGATGGCGTCAGAGCTACGCTGGAAATGTTAATTGTTCAACGTCCCCATCAAGGAGGGGTCTGCCCCTCCTCTCCTCCCCCTTCACCTTCCCTCTCCCCCCTCCCCACTCCCTCCTCATCCTCTTACAGGGTTTTTTTTTTTTCCCGAACATCTGAATCCTTTAGTCCTGAAACGTTTTGTTTCTTGTCTTATATCCCCCCCCCCCCCCCCCCCCCTCCCCATCCAACATCCTCGCACCCCTACACCATTCCTCATAATTCGTTCAGAATGTTATCTGCAGCTCAGCAAACAGAAAATGTATATATAAGAAAAAACAAAACAAAAACAACACACACACACACACACACACACACACACACAACTCCACACACCACCACACCTACCTCTGGATCTGGACATTACATACGGCGCTTTTATTGTTTTGTAATATCTGTGTGGGTGTATTTTTTGTTTGTTTTTTTTTTTTAGCACCAGTATGGCGATACTTTTTTTTTTGCCCGTTTCTGACTCCCTTCTTGGTGTACAATGTCTGAGCGACTACTACTACTGCTGCTGCTGCAGCTGCTGTTGCCGCTACTTCTACTGCTTCCACCCAAACCAAACCAAGCCTTCGTTACAACAGCTGCCACCGCAGCCCAGGCTTTCTTACAACAACACGGCAACAATTGCGGGCATCAACACTGAAACGTTTCAAACAGTTTCTCCTTCGAGCATTT
>JADBJO010006462.1:121005-123505 GCA_016801955.1 Conus betulinus | reverse complement strand
TTAAAAAAAAAAAGAAAATTAGAAAACGCGAGTGTTTTCCCTCGTTTGATCATAATTCATGTTTCTTTAAAACACTTGTTGAAAATAAAGCTGTAATAAAATAATCCAAAACCTTTTGATTGGCTTCAAAGATCTGGCTTTTTACTGACAGTTTGTCCAAACATAACTGTGTTTAAAAGGTTCAGTATCTTGCCTATGAGCCAACACGTAAGTACCTAAGCGGATAGGAACTCCGTGAAATCGTTGCCTTTCTTTCTTTCGACATCATAATAATATTATTTTCAGGTGACAACTTCGCACGGGAATGTGCACGCCAAAGGTGGTGAAAGTGAAAATGCCCAGCAACCAACCAGAAGTTAAAATTTTCTGGTGTATGTGTGTGTGTGTGTGTGTGTGTGTGTGTGTGTGTGTGTGTGTGTGTGTGTGTGGTGGGGGGGGGGGGGGGGGGAAGGAAGGGGGTTATGGCTGAACAGAATTCTACAGGATTTCCTTTTAATACCTCTAGCCCTCACAGGTAAACAGCTCATCTTGTCTGAATCGAAGACAAAGAGGAAATTTCAACGGGAAGAAACTGACTTAGGGAAACTTCACCGTTTCAGCTTCGTCTCGGAGTTTCATCTATGTCTTTGCGTCTGTAAATATCAAATGATAACGAATTCACCGAATTCTGTCAATATTCCTTGCGACTGGCAAGAGACGCGCCGGAAATATATACATCAGGATGACACCAAGTATATGGCTTATTCAGTCGGTTCTTCTTCTTCTTCTTCTTCTTCTTCTTCTTCTTCTTCTTCTTCTTCTTCTTCTTCCCCCTACTTCAAGCAGTTCCACAAAGAATGGACGCATCACACACATACGGTCTGGACATGGGTCGGATTATTGGAGACTTGGCATTATTGGGAACACGATCGTTAAACGACTAAGCCCATAGCGGGGTAAGTGTGCGATGGAGTTGGAAATTACAGGACAGGAAAGAGGAGGAGGAGGAGGAGGAGGAGAAGAAGAAGAAGAGGAAGAGAGAAAGACGTGGAAGAAGAGGAATTACTATGCATATAAGTTTTATAGCTAGCCTAATTAAACGATGGCGGGTCAGGAAGTAGAGAGAGAGAGAGAGAGAGAGAGAGAGAGAGAGAGAAGAGAGAGAGAGAGAGAGTTGTGTGTGTGTGTGTGTGTGTGTGTGTGTGTGTGTGTGTGTGTGTGTGAGAGAGAGTGAGAGTCGAGAGAGAGAGAGAGAGAGAGAGAGAGAGAGAGAGAGAGGAGAGAATGTGTGTGTTAGAGGAGCGAGAGATGGAGATAGAGAGCGACAAGAGAGAGAGAGAGAGAGAGAGAGGAGAGAGAGAGAGAGAGAGAGAGAGAAACATACACAAAGAGAGAGAGAGAGAGAGAGGGATGGAGGGACAAGAGAGAGACAGAGAGAAACATACACACAGAGAGAGAGAGAGAGAGAGAGGGAGAGACAGAGGGAGAGGGACAGAGAGAGTGGGAGGAGAGAGAGGACAAAGAGAGAGATGGAGAAAGAGACAGAGACAGAGTCAGACACAAAAAGACACGGAGAGAGAGAAGGGGGGGAGAGGAAGAGACAGAGAGAGAGAGAGAGACGAGAGAGAGAGAGAGAGAGAGAGAGAAGAGAGAGAGAGGAGAGAGAGATTCCAGAGCTAAGCAGGCCTGACATAGCCCAGATCCCCGACACAACAGCATCGTATCGTTCATCATCACCACTCTTCTATTATCAGAACAGCTGAGAAACTTCAGCACCCGTGATGGCATAGCGGCAATTCTTTGTGAGCTAGTCCCCCTTACCCTCTTTTGTTGTTGTCATCGACACAAACCGTTTGGAAACTTTTTCGCCCCCATCCTTCCGCCAGGCTTTCTAGCGAGTCCCTATGGCTACACTGTTCCCTCGCTCTGCAGGTGTAAGTGTACAAACGCGCTTGCAGGCGCATACACGTGCATGATGGCCGACAGGGTGTGTGTGTGTGTGTTTGTGTGTGTGTGTGTGTGGTGTGTGTGTGTGGGTGTGTGTGTGTGTGCGCGCGCGCGCGCGCACACGCACACACACGCGCACGCACGCTTGTGCGCACACACGCAGGCACACACACACACAACATATATGATATATATATATATTCTATATATATATATATATATATATATATATATATATATATATATATGTCTTCATAAATCCTTTCATACTTGTAATACCATAGTGATTCCAGACCAATTCAAATCCCATGTTTAATTTCAAGCACTGTCAAACGTATATAATCCCTACATCATTTCAACACACTATTATCTGCAGTTAACCACAACCTGTCAGCTTTGAAAAGTGTTCTTTTTTTTTTTTTTTTTTTTCATCCCTTCTTGTTATTTTCAGCAAGTGTTTTTATACGTTTCGCATTTGAATTTCAACAAACCGGACATCCTCTAAATTCCCCCCCGCCATAAACCTGATCAAATGGCAATCTATTTTCTACGCTAAGAAAAGGTTTCATCGCTT
>JADBJO010006462.1:101005-116005 GCA_016801955.1 Conus betulinus | reverse complement strand
GGAAGAGCGCGGGAGAGAGAGAGAGAGAGAGAGAGAGGGCGGCCTACACGTAGGTAGAAAAAGGGCGATATATCGTGACTTGCGAAGGAATAAAGAAGGCAAGAGCTGTCCCGAGACCCCTTTCTCTCTACACACACTCACACACACTCACACGTACACCCCTCCTCCACACGCGCTGTCAGTGCGTGAATGCTCGCGATACTGATACGGGCGATTGACTAGAGGCACAGGCACTGTGTGTGTGTGTGTGTGCTGAAAGGAGGAGGAGGAGGAGGGGAACCCCCCCAAACCCTCCCCTCCTCCCCCCCCTCCCTCCCGCCCTCCCTCCCTCTCTCTCTCTCTCTCTGCTTCCCGTTCCAATCAGAATCCCCCAAAGCCACCGTGGGAAGGCGGGCCTGTTTCAAGAAGCTTGTTGAGTGGAGGTTCCTTCCCCCCCCCCCCCCCCCCCCCCCCATCCCCCTCCTCTCTCCTCCCCCCCCCCCCCCCCCCGCCCCCCAAACCCGCGCGCCTACTCTGATCTCCACCACAGCGAGAACTTTAGCGAGGCGAACAAGCTTGAATAACAGTGACCCGTCTTTTTCGTAATGAGACGTCAGGGATAGGGGAGGGGGCAGGTTTGTATGTATGCGCGTGCGAAGCACACGCACGCGCGCACGCCACAAGGAGAAACGACGGTCAACTCTAGGGTGACTGACGGGGGGGTGAGTACGATCTAGTGATGCGAGCTGGAGATGTGAGGTTCGATCGAGAGAGGAACCTTTGAACTTTGAACCAAACAGGGGGACAGGTAAGTACGATCAGGAAGAGGACATGAAAATCACCTGTGACCATGGCCTTGAAATGCACTCGCTTACCAGACTGGGTGACAGACAAGTGATAATGATTATGATAACAACAACAACGACAATAATAACAACAACATAATAAGTTCAACAACAACAGCAACAACGGCAACGATAATGATAAGAATAAAATTGATTAAAAAATGATGATAGTGATAATAATAAGAACAACAACAAGAACAAGAACAAATAAGATATATGAATGACATTTCTAGTTCTTTCTTTCTTTTTGCATACGCGGGCTGATACTCCTACGGACACTGCCTGTACAGACAGGCAGTGGAGTTTGTGTATGACCGTTTTCTTTTTAATCCCGCCTTTAAGGCAGCCATACTCTATCTTCGGGGAAGGTGCATGCTATGTGTAACGTGTCATCCATACCAACGGCCAAACTGGCCTTCTCTTCCAAACGTTGGTGATGGGATTTTCGTGTGCGCAAGATGTTGTGCAAGCGTTCACACACGGAACCTCGGTTTATAGTCTCATTCGAAGGACTGTATGGAGAATGGAGTCAGAACCAATGTTAACTCTGAGGGAAAAAAATCCCCCTGTACCGAAATTCGCACTCGCAACCCCAGGATCACGAGTCCGGCGCTCTACCAACTGAGCGATTCTGGCCCCCACATTTCTAGTTGAAAACTACTCATTATGCTTTCATACACCATTCAGACCTTCATTCATTCACAAGTAACAACTAACGTACTACAGAACTATCTGTATACACACACACATGGAACATCGTTTACGAAAATGCTTGGTTGAAAAGACTGGGGTTTTTTTTCTTTTTTTTTTTTTTTTTTTTTAAACTAAGCAAGATGGACAGACTTCGCGCGAAGAAGGAGGCAGCGAATGACTAAACAGCTGATGTAGGCAAGCGAAAGGATGCTCACCAGAAGATTTAGGATCTAGCAAGCACGACACGAGAGGGGCAATACAACCACAAAAAGCGATGACAGGTAGATGCGATCAAGAGAGAAACATTATAATTATCCACTGCACGGGTCTCAAACAGAGTATGGATGAAAAACCGTAAGAACCAAAACCTTGTCTGCCATATTACGATAATGACTAAATGTCACTGGGGGAGGGAGGGGGGGGGTGGGGTGGGGGTGAATGCATTGTATGCATGCAATCAACATTTTCAGTCGAATACCAGAACTGGAACCGAATTTTACCTATGAACTTGTTAAAAGTTGCATATCTGTATATGTGTGTATGCATGCGTTTTTTTTTTTTTTTTTTCATTAACTGTAGTTAAGGTTTTGTTGTACACAAAATGTAAAGATCGGTTTTTGGATGAACGAGGATGTGAAAGTCCGTCTCTTCAACCCAGCGGCTTGTTCCCATACCTTGATCTGTCTGTCTTCTTCATGTAGCGTAAGAGAGGGGACACAGATAATCGAAAGGCATTCTTTAAGAGCCGGCGAAGAAATGTAACTCAGATTTATATAAAAAAAATCTTTTTTAAAGGAAACCTTTGAACCTTGTGCTAAATAGCCAGAAGGAGGTAACGGAGATAATAAAACGAGTCATAACCAAGAGAGATAACTCTGCAGTTAAAAGAAAATCGAAGATTTAATCAGATATCATCAGTAGGTAACAAACCTGATGAGCTCTTCACGATGCGAAACAACTATTCCTTGCTTGTCCTGCTGATCTCCCCTCAGAAAGAACGATAATGTTTCACTGAGGAGTCACCTCTACAGACCGCTTTCTCCCTGAAGCACGCAAGTCTGTCCTTTATGTATGTATCTTAACTCTGTCGGATTTTGATGTTCGCTACACCAGCTAGCTGGAAATTTTGCAGCGTCCGGAGCCACGTTTTATACACAAACTCTGTGTGTGTGTGTGTGTGTGTGTGTGTGTGTGTGTGTGTTACCAAGGACAAGTCAAACGCCATCTAAATTAAAGCTAATAGTAGTACCAAATAACGCAAAAAAAAAAACGAATGGGAATTCCAAAAAGCCATGTTATATATCTTTGAAAAAAAAAATACAGAGCGTTCGACTTCAGTCAAAGACTGTTTTGATTGCCATGCTTGTTGGATATAACTATGATAATAATGATTAACATTTTAAAAAAAAAAAGTAGGAAAAAGCTAAAGTAAAGAGAATACCATTATCGACTACTACTATCATTTGTCTTTCCATTCAAGTGCACGTGCGACGCACATAGCGTACAGCATCAAAGACAAAAGGAGAGAACGATTTCAAGACTGGGAGAAAACAAAAAATTAATATGTAAAGAAACAATGTAGCCATCAACTTTAATACATAAAAACAAAAACAAACAACAAACAAAACCCACACACAAATAAATTACTAAAGAATTATTACTTGTTTAAACTACGGATTTATTTGCACAAGACTGTTTACTTACTCAAACATTCTTCGTACTTGAGCAATTTAAAGAGAAAATTTACCTGATTTTTCAAATTATTCAACCTACTGAAAATAAAATAAGTACAACGCAATAAATGCGTAACTGCGATGATGATGTTGGATTTGTAATCAATAATTGTTTGAATGATGATGATGATAATAATAATAATAATAATAATGATGATGATGATGATGAGGTGATGATGATGATAATAATAACAGCAATGAAAATTCTCATGTTTCTTTCCATTTTTTTTTTACCATATTTCTTCATTGTATTAAGATTTTCATTTTAAGAACAATAATATTTTTTTCTTGTCATTATTTTAGCCAGTATTACCATTTTTCTTCATCGTATCACGATCTGCATCGTCGTCATCATCATCATTCTTCTTCTTTTTTTCTTTTTCTTCTGCTTATAATAATAATTATTATTGTTGTTGTTGTTGTTTTGTGTTGTTCTTGTTTCATTATTGTTACAAACAACTAAAATAACCCATCGTAATGTAAAATGCAGATCTCCTCCACATACTGAACATTTTGACTGCGGGTTTTAGTCTGCTCACTCGTTTGATGAATCTGTTCACATTAACTGCTCGTTATTGGGTGATTTGTTTGTTTGTTTGTTTGTTTTTTTGTTTTGTTTTGTTTTTTTCTTTACCCCATTTTTCGGCACCTTCAGGACTCCACAACCCACCCCTCCCCCAACTACCACCCCCCCCCCCACCCCCAAAAAAATAAAAGATAAAATAAAAAATAAAAATAAAACAAAACAAGACAAAACAAACAAACAAACAAACTGAAATAAAAACCTTTTCACTGCTTTGAAAATTCACCACTGATCCACTAACCGGTGACCCGTCGTCACCTTACGACATGTAAAATTTGCATATCTCTTAACTTTTCTTTTCTTTTTTTTTTTTTTTCTTTTTTTTTTTTTTTGTAAAGCCGACGCGAGCGGCGGAGGGTGCGGAGCGAGACGGGAGGAGGGAAAGCCGGAATTTCACGACAGCCGGCGATCAGTTCTCCTTTGTGACACCCGTCTGTCACCACCAACGTCAGTTTTCCAGCGAGCTCTGTGACGCCGCCAGCTGACGAAAGAGAAGACCTAGAGATAAACTGTTGGCCCAACCAAGTCTGAGACCCAGAGCTGGAAAATAGTGAGAGGCACGTTTTGTCGTTTCTCTCAGTAGAACAAGCCGAGGACAACGCATGCACGTTGGACAGATTGCATGGCACGTAAACATAAACACTGCCTTCTGGATAAGTACGGCTATAATAATAATAAATAATATTAATAATAATAATAATAATTATCTAATAATGACAATTTCTATAGCGTCCATCCTAACAACGTAGGTTACAGGGCGCTTTACGAGATTTAATAATTCAACAACTAAAAATATAAGTAGAAACACACACACACACACACACACACACACACACACACACACAAAGATTTAATCCTGCGACCCCTTTTGGGGCATGGAGGACTTGAAACAAATCAAACAGATAGAAATGAAACAAATCAAACATCAAAATGTTCCCTATAATTAGCATACTGAATGTAATGT
Source organism: Conus betulinus (assembly GCA_016801955.1). NCBI lineage: Eukaryota > Metazoa > Mollusca > Gastropoda > Neogastropoda > Conidae > Conus > Conus betulinus. The sequence goes on along the minus strand of JADBJO010006462.1, from coordinate 111,208 downwards.
TACACAACTTCACTAAGTTTCAAAAACTTCGCTACTTAGCAACACTTTCTTACTACCACAAAGCAAACGACAACAGTTAAATACGGACTTTGTATATGCAGATTTTCTAGGTATAAACTGATGTCTAATGTCGTTATATTTGTTACATTTCATTACACACACACACACACACACACACACACACACAAATCGTTCATCTAGTCCAAGCGTCGTGCGGATACCGCGGAGGTCGTTAATTAGCTCGGCTCTGATGAAGGCTACTAATTATTTTTCTCCCAAATAACTAATATTTTACTGAAAGACGAAGCAAAAAAGTTTTTCTTTTGTCATTTTTACACTTTCCAAGTTTTCTGTACCAATGCGAAACAATTTGACAATCACCATAATTCATCATTATGTTCCATTCGATTACCTTTGCCGTTACCAAGTCATCATGATACATTCTCAGCAGAACAGGACTGTGTGGGGGGGGGCAATGGATGGCGCACCTGCGCTCTACTCTGTGGGGACAGAGGTTTGAGTCCCTGTCGTCACATTTTTTTTTGTACTCCATTTTATTTTATGATAGTTTTTCTTTCTTTTCTTTTTTTTTTTCTATGTGGCTTCGAGACCTGATGCAGTTCGTGAAGTCGCGACATGGATTTCTCTGCCTGTTTTTGTATGCACAGTACGGGTTATGTTTATAATCACTACAGCTACTACTACTACTACTACTACTACTACTACTACTACTTGGTCTACTACTACTACTACTGCTACTTTCGTTACTGTGATTATTATTATTACCATTACCTTCATCTTATCATCCTCATCATCTTCATTATCATTGTCGTTGACGTTGTCGCCATTTTCATTATTCTTATTATCATCTTCATCATTATTACTATCATCGTGATTGCTATCGTTATCATGGATGTTGTTGCCTTTGTTCTTGTTGTTGCTGTTACGATCACTGTTGTTGCGTTTATTATTGTTATTATCCCTATCACTACTACTGTGATGGTGATAATGATAATTCTCATTATCATTATTGTTACTGTTTACCATTATCATTGTTATCATTATTATCATGATCCTTGCTAGCATTACTTTCATACTATTGAAATCATTAGCAGACCCATGGCATATAAAAGTTTCAGAGTGGTCGACAAATCTCATAATCCCATAAACATGATGCAGGCAGTTTTTTTTTTTTTCATCGTGCAGAAAAGGGATGTAGTATATTTTGAAGCTAAAAAACACAATGCAGAGAACAATCATGAAAAGGATTAAGAAAAAAAAAAGAGAACAAAAACAAAAACGTATTACATTATTTTCAAGAGGTCTCTTCACATACTGATAATTGGCAGGAGGGGGGGGGGGGGGGGGGGGGGGGGGGGGGGGGGAGGGGGGGGGGGGGGTGGGGGGGGGGGGGGGGGGGGGGGGGGGGTGGGGCTGTTTGAATAAAATATTATGAACTCCATCAGACCAACGAGGCTCGGGTTTTTCCTCTTTCTTCTTCTCTTCTCTTTTCTTTCCTTTTTTTTTTTTTTTTTTTTCTTTTCTTCTTTTTTCTTTTTTTTTTTTTTTTTTTTGACCACAAGCAACAAAACAGCCAGTGACCGAGTTTGTTAACGAGCACGAACACTCGCTCAGCCAGCCGTGTCTCCCTGATGAGTTTCCGACCCAGCGGACGAAAGGCCTCGGAGCAGGCAATACAAATATATCTGCCTTTAAAAGGGATTGCGATGGTTCCCTTATGCAGCCAGTGAAGAGTTTTCATATTTTCTTAATTTCATGTTCCCATTTTTTACATCTTCAACCTCCTGCCGCCCCCCCCCCCCCCCCCCCCCCCCCCCTCCTTAAGTCCTCCGCCCCTCCTTAAGTTCAAAGTTTGCCAAGTCATTACTATTTGTAAGACAAAGTTTAGTTGTGGCCTGCGCTCTGTGTTTTCCCTTATGGGGAGCAAATTACCCCACTTGTGTTCTGTTCGATGAAAATAGTTTGGTTTCGGCACTTTGGCACCCGAACCGGATGCCTTTTGTTCTGGACATGAGAATGAAACCCTTTTTTTGAAAGCTTCCATCTTGATGCAAGCGGGGCTTTCAGTCTTTGGACGAAGGGAACTCTCTCTCTCTCTCTCTCTCTCTCTCTCTCTCTCTCTCTCTCTCTCTCTCTCTCGTCCTCTCTCACACACACCACACACACACACACACACCACACACACATATGACTAACACATTTCCATGTCCACACATCCACATGCATGTGAACACACACACACACACACACACACACACACACACACACACCACACACACACACCGAGGCACACAAATCTACATGAGTAGGAACTAATATAAACATCATTCCTAGCAGTGTCTAACGCATGCGCAAATGTCTGCCATACACGACGAAGCAGGCCTCACACACACATACCTGTCTGTGCAGGTACAAATCACCTCCTACCTGCCTGTGCAGGTACAAATCACCTCCTACCTAGACATGCGAACCACACAACGTCCCGCAAACCCCAGAGAATCAGAAGAACCGCCAAACCGTAAAGACACTTCTGCCATTTCTGTCTGTATCCCAGAAACATTCTCCCTGGAGGGATGATTACACCTCTAATTTTCTCGAAAAAAAGATGAACAGAAGAAAACACCTTTCTCAGAGATGGATCTGAGACACTGTTAAAAGATGTAAATAACAAGACACGGTGGAGAACAAGAAAGTGCAAACTCTCATTTCCCTATTCTCTCCCCTCCCCCCGTCTCTCCCTCCTCCCGTCCCCTCCCCCCCCCCCCCCCCCCCCCCCCCCCCCCCTCACCGGCTCGTTCATAATATACTTAATCTTAGATGCAAACAAGATAAACATTGACGAAAAGGGCTAGAGATCAGTATCAGCAATCTTTTCTGTATTTACATTTTAACCGTTTTTTTTTTTCTGCTTTTTTTTTTTCTTTTTTCTGCTGTCAGTCTTTCTTTAGCTTTCTTTCTTTCTTTCTTCCCTGTGTTTCTTTTCTTTTCTTTCTCTTTTTCTCTTTTTCTTTAGCTTTTCTTTCTTTCTTTCTTTTTTCTCTTTTTTTTTTTTTTTCTTTCTTTCCACAACATCATAATACTAGCGTTTGGTAAACCTTGTTCGTTCGCAGAATGTTCACTCTCACTCAGCGCGGCTTCTGAGAGTGTGAAAACAAGTGAAACTTCATCTCTGGAACATCTGAAGCAACAACACCTGCATGCATGTCTCCCTCCCCCACCCCTTCCCACCCCCCCCCACCCCACCTTTCACAACTCGACCCACTCCCCCCCGCCTTAAAACCCCCCCCCCCACACACCAACACACACACACACCACCTACCTTAACGCAGCCATTTGTGGCCAAGATTTGGAGCCCTGTCTTCTTCTCTCTGTGTTTGTTATCCGACCTCGAGTGATCTCCAGGCAAATCACTCGTTTCGCGGTCCCCTGCTTTGTCAAACCCCCCCCCCCCCCCCCCCCCCCCCCCACCCCCACCCCACCCCTTCAACCTCCCCCACCCCCCCCCGCCCCCCCTCCCCCCCCCCCCCCCCCCCCCCCCCCACCCACACACACCCACCACTACCCCGCCCCACCCCCCCCCCCATTTGTGGCCCCGATTTTGGAGCCCTGCCCTTCTCTGTGTTTGTTATCCCCCCCCGAGTGATTCTTCACCACCCCCCCCGTGTACCCGGTCCCACCCCACACACCAACCCCCCCCCCCCCCCCCCCCCCCCAGTTAACTTCCGACTGAAAAGAGAGAGCTTCTTTCCGTCAAATACGGAGGCCGAAAATAGTTGCCTGAAATATGCCATTTGTAAAGTTCATTGGGAAACTTATAGAACACCCATCGTGTTTTTGTTCCTCAATCGAATTCTCTCTTATCTTTCATGGAACCTAACGTGATGGACAGAAACCGTGTGTGGAGACACGTGAAAGTATGGAGACCCTAAGCGTGAGGTTTTGTCGAAATCGTGACGCTTCCCCCAAACTTCTGCTGTGTAAAGCGTTTCTTAAAAACAGCGTCTCCAAACGGACTAAATCGTCACGCCGCGTTACTGATGAATAGGAAAAAAAGTCGTTCTCCTATCTTTATTCTTGCTAAAAACGAGTCTTTCCGTCAAAGATTTCACCCACTTTGGCAGGAGTGGGAAAGGCTGTCTATCGCCAATGCCGTGGCATGGTCAAACAGTATGGCCGAGTTAGTTAAAAGGCACCTGCCTGTGGTCGTGATTCTTCAACATTTCTTCAATTCCCTGCAGTTCTTTCCCTTGAATCTCTCGATTACCGGTGATCGAAGGCTTTTTTGTGGAAATTATCACATTTAAACTTTTTATTTTCTTTCTTTATTATGAATGGAATAGTTTTCTACTACAGACCCGAACAAACACATTGACCGAGTAAAAATATTTGAGAAGATTCAACATTGTCGCGTAGTTATGGCTAAAAAGAAATGAAAAAAAAAAAAATCCATAACTGTTGCGAGTTTTCAGCATCGATTAACTAGTGAACCGATTTCCCATCAAGCAGCTTGCTACAAATCTGAAGTTGAAGTGGACCGTAAACTCCAGGATAATCCAGGCGGGGGGACGAAATCAAGTTTTAATTCATGAAGACGAGACAAGAACACAATGTACTCTACAAATGTTACAGCGTAGGATCTGGAAAGGCAGAGATAATGCTGAACAAATTAAGACAGAGATAATGCTGAACAAATTAAGGCAGAGATAATGCTGAACAAACCAAGGCAGAAATAAAGCTGAACAAATCAAGGCAGAGATAAAGCTGAACAAATTAAGGCAGAGATAATGCTGAACAAATCAAGACAGAGAGAGATAATGCTGAACAAATCAAGGCAGAGATAAAGCTGAACAAATTAAGGCAGAGATAATGCTGAACAAATTAAGGCAGAGATAAAGCTGAACAAATTAAGGCAGAGATAATGCTGAACAATTTAAGGCAGAGATAATGCTGAACAAATTAAGGCAGAGATAATGCTGAACAAATTAAGGCAGAGATAAAGCTGAACAAATTAAGGCAGAGATAATGCTGAACAAATTAAGGAGCTGAACAAATTAAGGCAGAGATAATGCTTCCACGACCAAATCATGATTATGACGAAAGGGGGGAAAAACCCAGTACAGTCGCTCGTAAGTCAAACTTTCGCCCCCCCCCCCCCCCCCCCCCCCCCCCCCCACCCCCCTCATTCATGAGATATGAAGAATTCAGGCACAAGCATGCTGTTCAAACAAACTCATGCTATATCTAGGTTGTGTGCAATCTGTCAGATATCTTAAATGAAGATAACGCACAACCAAGGGTGCTGTGCGAAATGGAACAATGAAATAGGTAAAGAATTGAACTGGAAATATATATTTCTTCGCACACACAAAATAAAAGAAATTAAAACTGAAATGGTTTCAATTGAGATTAATTCACAGGATCCTGGCTACGAATATTGTTTTTGAAAAAATGAATATCGCTGAAAATAACAAATGCACGTTTTGTAAGTGTGAAAAGGAAACCATAGATCATTTATACTTCACATGCGACGTGACAACACGCTTTTGGAGTGATCTTTATAATTTCTTAAAAGACAATTGCTCTTGTATACCTAATATTATATTATCAAAGGAACTTGTCCTGTTTGGCACTGACTCTCGGTTAAAAAAACTGACATCATATTCGATTACATTATCTTGTCTGCAAAGTTCTTTGTATACAAATCCAGAGCTGAAAAGGTGTTTCCTCTGTTTCCTGTTTTCAGGAAATATTTACAAATCAAATATCAAGTAGAAAAAATGCATTGCGAAAACGAATATGAACTATGTTGATTTTGATAACAAATGGGCATAGTTATAAGCTTTTGATTGAAAACTGAGGTATGTGTGTGTGCGTGCGCTGGCATGATCACGTTTTATGTTTGTGTGTAGTCTTGCCTAGGATTTTCTCATGTTGGGTAAACTTGAAGAGCGATCATTATAATAATTTCGAGCAAGAGCGTGGCAGCTAAAATTCAACCGTCGTTTCTTTGGATAAGTAATTTATTTGTACTGTTGATGTTGATTCCTATGCTTCTGTATAGGAAAATTTAGGAATCTAGGGTTGTTTCTCTCTCTCTCTCTCTCTCTCTCTCTCTCTCTCTCTCTCTCTCTCTCTCTCTCTCTCTCTTCTCTCTCTCTCTTCTCTCTCTCTCTCTCTGATTATGAATTCTGAAAAAAGGACAACACTTCAAAACAGTGAGAAGGTGAATGTGTGACACTGACAGTGTAGACACAATATTGTGCTTGGTTTGTACTATTATGCTAGATGGGATTTGTTGTTCATTTTGTAAAATTAATGCTGCTTTGTAAATTGTTCATGTAAGATAAGATCTACTGACCTTTTTTGTTTGTTTGTAGTACTGCTTTCTGTACACATTTGCCGTTTGTACATTTCTTTACAAGTAAATAAAAGTGTTTGCCTCAAATACATCGAAAAACCCATCCAAAAGTTTGTTAAGAGTCTTTCCACTGTAAAAATCTCAGATCCGATGAAAAATGTGAATCTCTTTCAAGAACTCAAAGATCGCGTCAGGCGGAACGTCTCTGAACAAGGTTTTCATGGAATCTGCAGTAAAATGGTTGTGTGTCTCACATCATGCAAGTCCCAACACTCTAAAAGAATATGTTTCATTGTGAGTGGTATACGACATGGAATGCACCACGGAGCTTCTTCACTCTTTAAAAGGTATCACATGATCTTCTGGTTACCAGATCGATCACCTGGCAACCAGAAGATCATGTGATAATCCCGAACCACGTTTGGTACTGTCTTAGTTCCAACAGCCAGATTTTAAAGAATTGTTTCTGTTTTTTTGTTGTTGTTTTTTTTCCCTTAAAAAAAAAGATAGGGCTCCTGTTCTGTTTTGAACGTACACTTGTGCTGTAAGAATCACCACCATGCATTGTTGTTCTACCCAGACATGTGCCTGGAATTCAAGCAAGGGAAAAAAAGACAACCATCTCATGTGTCTGATGCAATGCGAAAAACACGTGAAAAACGCGGGTATTTCTTTAAAAATAAAGAGAGAAAACAAACAAACAATCAAACAAACCAAAGGAAACAAAAAAAAACACCCAAACCACTACGAACGTTTTTATTGTCATGAGGATAACACGGTTACTTATGGAAAGGGATCGACATCAAATTTTAACTTGTAAAGACGGTAAATTAGAACACAGTGTAAAAAACGAATGAGATTTACAGCGTCAGATTTTGGGAGGGTTGAGAGAATGCTTTGACGAACAGATCATGGTATGAAGACAGGTGATAAAATAAACAGACGGTGTTCAAACGTCATCTTTTTCTTTTTTCGTTTTGTTTTTGTTTTATTTAAAAAGACCATCAGGAAAGCATGCCATCAAAATAAAAAAAAAAGAAAGAAAAGAAAAAAAAAAAAAAAAAAAAAGAAAAGAACAGCGTTTAAATTTTCGGATGTATGTACGACTGTGTGATGACACTGATTTCACCCTAACTGCCACATTTCAATAATGCTTGCTTGCTTGTTTTTTTTTTTTTTTTTTTTTTTTTTTTTTTGCCCCCTCCAAAACAGGGAGCCTAATAGGCTATTTTGAGCAGGACACTTACGCTGTGAGAATCACAACTCTACAGCACTACACACAAGTTGTTTCCAAACAGACCCCTACGTGGAATTCGAGTGAGCAAAACCAGGCACGCGACCATCTTATGAGGCTGAGTCCGCGCGAAACACACGTGAGAAACGTGGGCATTTCTAAACGATTGCGAAGTTTTTTTCTTGGGGAGTGAGATCGAGATCAAGTTCTTTTTTTTTTTGTTTCCTGTAAAGACGTTAAAAAAACATGATAAAAATAAAAAGAAAAGTAACAGCATAAGATCTGGAGATCAAGCTTTTAGATCATGATTGTGAAGACGGTGAGAGGGAGAAATAGTTTGGGCGTTCAGAAGCCTTTTTTTTTTTCATCCTTCTTCTTCTTCATTTTTTCTTTTTGATTTATATGGACCACCAGAAAACCACGCCAGCGGAACAACTTTAAACAACGGTTGAATTTTCAGATGGATATACCACAGTGTGACCCTACTGGTTTTATCATTCCCACTGACACGTTTAAAGAATTTTACGCAATATTTTTTTTTTTTTTCTAAAACGGGTCCCTAGGCTATTGTGAGTAATACACTTGTGCTGTGTATCACAAAAGACAGCACTACTCATCTGTTTCTACTCAAACAACTGCCAGGAATTCGAATAAGCAAAAACAGGCAGCCAGCCATCTCATGAATCTGACACAATGCGAACTGCCTTGGCTTAAGGCTGCGTCAGACCCATTGACATAGGCTGGAACACCAAGGCTACATCAAAATGTTGTTATGCCCTGCGTAGTTATGCGGGATCGTCTTCAGTTATGACAAGCTCCTAGCACAATATCATCAGCCTCCAAAATCCCCCTAAGTCGGAGTGTGGCTGCCCACGTGGTGTGGTAATCACAAACGGTCATACACGTAATGTTCTCATCCCTAGCTGATGCCTTTGTACCATAGTGTTCAAGTGCTTCGGCTGTTCGGATGATCCCTGGAGTCTTTAGCCAGGGTACAACAACAACAACTACAACACAATACCAAATGCCCGTGAAAATGTGGGTATTTCTCAGCATGCGAACTTTTCTTTTCTTTGTTTTTTTTCTTTCTTCTTCTTCTTCTTTTTTTTTTCAAACTGACATGACATCACCGACTGTCTCGATATTTTCAAACAACCAGCAAAAGAGAGAGAGGTAAAGAGTTAAAAGGTCCGTTACCAGACAATCTTAAATTAAAACCAAATAAAGCACAATCTTTTTTATTATACTCTTATTTCCAGACTAGTCAACCACCATATTTCTTTTTCTTTCCATTTTGTTGTTGTTGTTGTTTTGTTTTTGCTCTTACCTTCGCGATAGCATTCGTCAAGACGCAATCACTTAAAACAGACGTTATGCACCTTAATCTGAAGCGAACGAACTTGCCAATCCTTCTTTGTCGCCATTTGTTTTCTCGACTGACGACGATTATGTACCGACCATATGTCCGTGATGTAATTGCAAGAGTACATAATCGACATCGACACAGCAACAATTCAGACATATGCTTATCGAGCTTTTTCGCTATTGTTATTGCTGTTTTCTTTTTGTTTTGTTTTTTTGTATTCAGTGCCAATCGCAGTTACGTTGTCCACTCCTTTTCACACAGTAAATGTGTCATGAGACGAATCCGGCATATTTGTCCCATGACCTCGAAATACGAGACAGAAAGGTCCGCGTCAATCTTTTTCTTTTTTCTTTGTGGTCCTTTTTCTCTCTCCCCCCCCCCCCCCCCCCCCCCCCATATATATTTTCCCTCCCAGTTACAACGCTAAGTGCATGAACAGATTCACAACGCAAACCAACGTTGCTCTTGAAATTGGACACTGTGGATTTCTGAACTGCTTGGATGTTAACATCAATTGTTCCTTTCAAGTGCAACTTGTCCAAACGTCTTTGTCACAAAACTGATTATTATTATTTGATCCACTTAGAGACTAATACATGTTGCTTCTTAAATATCAATGGATTTGAAGGCAGAGAGTAAACCAAATCTCTCTCTCTCTCTCTCTCTCTCTCTCTCTCTCTCTCTCTCTCTCAGCTAAGTGATATACAACACAGCCTGTTTGACAAAGGGCCGATCTTTTGTCGGAAGGGTAAGCTCCCAAGGCCAATTTAAGATCTTCCGTTCGAATCCATCTTTGCTTCTGGACAGGGTTATTCAAAGGCCACTTTGTCAGATCAACAAGCGTCGAATCCATCCCCTCCCCCACTTCTCTCTCTCCTCTCTCTTATTCAGGTCTCTCTCTCACAACAAGCCTCCCATCCCTCCCCTCCCCCCCTCCTCTCTCTCTCTCTCTCTCTCTCTGCGTGAAGTTAGTGACATATAGCCTGTTTGACAATAGCCCATCTTCTGTCAGAAGGTAAGCTCTCAAGGCCAATTTAAGATCTCGCGTTCGAATCTTCTTTCGCTTCTGCAAGATTTATTTCTTTGGGTAATTGTCGCGACCCCCCCCCACCCCCCCCCCCACCTTCCCCCTCCCCTCACCCACTCTCTCTCCACCCTCCCATCTCTCTCTCTCTTCCCTCTCTCTCTCTCTCTCTCTCTCTCTCTCTCCTCCTCTCTCCCCTC
>JADBJO010006462.1:88505-91005 GCA_016801955.1 Conus betulinus | reverse complement strand
GGCAGGCAATTCAACATTTTCGCAGGTTGCCACTAATAATCTTTTTTTTTTTTTTTCTGCCAGGCCCCCCCCCCCCCCCCCCCCCCCCCCCACCTTCCTCTCCCCATCTACTCACCACCCAAGACATGAGGACAGTAATTTGATATCATTTTTAAAAACTCCCCCCTACTCATCCACCACCATCTTTTAACTATCATTTTTTAAAACTGTAATTTGAGAGTTATGTGAATCAGATAGGCGTGTGCACTAAACACAATTACGTCAAATGTATGCATGGTGGGGGGAAAGGTATGCAACCAAATGCGCATCAGATGAGTGTTGGAAATAATATCCTGGATTCAATTTCACCTCACCTCACACAAACGCTATCTGAGCTCGTAAATCTTTATTGATTTCAGCCTGATCTGTCTGTGTCTCTCTTTAATTTTCTGTCTGTCTCTGCCCCCCCACTCCTCCCCCTCCCCCCTCCTCCCCCCTCCCCCCATCTGCGCCCCTCTCACCTTTCTTCTGTTCTGTATTCCCCTCTGTATTCTATCTCGCTCCTTCTCAAAAAACCTCATTTCTTCTTGTTCTTGTACCTTCTCTCTCTCTGTCTCTGTCTGTCTGTTTGTCTATCTGTCTGTCTCTGTCTTGGTATCTGTCTCTGTTGCTCTCTCTCTCTCTCTCTCTCTCTCTCTCTCTCTCTCTCTCTCTCTCTCTCTCTCCTTCTTCTTCTTCTTCTTCTTCTTCTCTTCTTCTTTCTTCTCTCCCACCTCCCCTCCTTCCACCTCTGTAACTCTGACATCATCGGCTTAGTAGAGCATTGGGACTCCATGTCTGTAGATCGTGAAACTAACACAACACACACAGACACGTGCACACACATACATACACACGTGCGCGCGTGCATACACAGGCAGAGAGAGAGAGAGAGAGAGAGAGAGAGAGAGAGAGAGAGAGAGAGAGAGAGAGAGAGAGAGAGAAAGGGGAGAGAGGAGGGGTGATCAGAGTTTGTTCACACAGGTCAAAGCAGGGGTGTGAACAATCGATATATACAAATCAAAGAAAGGAGAGAGGAACAAAGACAAACACGCATCATTTATTAGATGACATAAGCAGCGACAGTCATAATCGTTCCCCCAAGTATGGAATTAACTTTATTATCAGGCAAAAAACAAAAAAGGCAAATTTCTCCTCTTTGAAATGCTTCTATGAGCAAAGAGGGAGGATGGGACCGCTCCCCCCTCCACTGAGAGAGAGAGAGAGAGAGAGAGAGAGAGAGAGAGAGAGAGAGAGACAGAGAGACAGAGACAGAGACAGAGAGAGAGAGAAGAGACAAGAGAGAGAGAGAGACCGAGATATAAAAAGCTAACACTTGATAGCTCTTCCATCTCTAGGGATGTAAGAAAACACCTTCAGAAACGAATCTGGGAAACTTTGAACCTTAAAATAATGCAAGTAACACATTTGAAAGATCCTGCCCCCTCCATCCACTCATCTGCTGTCCACATTTCAAAAGGCCGCCAAAACAGAAGCCAATACCACACTGCAATTGACGAAACCTTAAAATCACAGTTCGTCAATCGTGATCATTGAAAGACAATCGAATCTAGCGGCACACAGAAGGTGAAACAGATAAACACACGTGCGCTCCCTTATCAAGCACAAACACGTCCACACACACACACACACACACACACACACACACACACACACACACACACACACACACACACACACACACACACATCAATTTGAATGACATCCCATCTCTCCTTCCTCTCTAACGTCAAACAATTTAATACAAATAATTTCTGTCTGTGTGTCTGTCTCTGTCTCTGTCTCTCTCTCTGACTCCCCCCTTCTCTCTCTTTTCATAAACACACACACACACACACACACACACACACACACACACACACACACACACACACACATATCAATATGAATCATACACCGTCTCTCTTTCCTCTTTAACCTCAGAACAATTTGATACTAATAATCTCTCTCTCTCTCTCTCTCTCTCTCTCTCTCTCTCTCTCTCTCTCTCTCTCTCCTCTCCACTCACACACACACACACACACTAACAAACCAAACAAAACGGAAAACAAATCAAAACCTTCGCCAGGGGCAGTCACTCCAGAGAAAGGGTAGCGTTACCGTCTTTGCATGACAAAAAGGCAGCAGAGTGATCAGACCGAGACCCGATTCTGCGCATGCGCTTTGCGTCAGGCGAGCAGACGACAGTCAACTGATAGGGCGCGTTTTCCTGTGAACAATCACTTGGAAATGTCAACATGTCATCTGTCTTAAGGGAAACCGAGACTGCTAATTTGCATACAGCCGAATCGTCCGCTTTGTTCTATCATTCCCCCTCCCTCTCTCCCTCTCTCTCTCTCTGTCTCGGCTGTCTGTCTCTCTCTCTCTCTTTTCCTGTATATATATATATATATATATATATATATATATTTTTTTTTTTTTTTTTACCTAGCCGTTGTACGAATGGTGTCATTGTTTTAAA
>JADBJO010006462.1:78505-83505 GCA_016801955.1 Conus betulinus | reverse complement strand
GAAAAACTGAAAAGGATATCCCCCCCCCCCCCCCCAAGAAGAAAAGAAAAAGAAAAAGAAAAAAGAAAAACCCCAACTTCAAAACAGACACCGCCTTCGGAAAGATCATCAAAAGGACACCACCAAAGGACAAACATCCTAAACAACATCGCCTTAACGACATTCGAAAGGACGAAGTCCCGAAGGATAATAATTATTCAGATTCAGTGCCTTTGAGAATATCTTTTAAAAATTCACCCCAAAAGGACATCACTCCAGAGAATATCTGAAAGGACATTGTTTCCAAAGGCATTCCAAATGACATGGTCCCCAAAGGACATCGCATCCAAAGAAACACATCCAAAGGGACAGCACCCTCAGGATATCATCCCCAAAAGGCTTCACCCCTCAAGATATCACTCAAAGGACTTCCACCATTTCACAAAGAATCACCCGAAAGGATCACCCAAGTGGGCATTAAAAGGACCTCATCCCAGAAAGACCAGATGCTAAAGGACATCGTCCTGCAAGACATCACTCCAAAGGATTTGTCACTTCAAAGAGAAGACACGTATTCTCCTCTTTATAAGATTGTTCTGAGTTTATATTCTTCTGTCTCTCTTTTTTTTCTGTAAGTTTTAAAGAAAGCATGGATTTCTCATTGACTTTTTTTCAGAAATAAATTCGCGTTTGATTTTTAAAATCAAGTTAAAAGAAATTCCCAGTGTTGACAAAAGGCCAGCAAGGTTTTTTTTTTTTTTTTTGTTTTTGTTTTTTTTTTTTTTTTTCAGAAATACACTCGATTCAATGCTTCAGATCTGAGTTTTAAAAACAATCACTTTCTTTGCATCAGCCCAGAGATCGCTTGGTTGTTACGTATGTCAGTCTGTTTTCTGTTTGTTTGTTTGTTTTTTTTCTTTTGTCTACAGCCTAGCCAGCCGCAAAGGGACAGTAGTCTCAACACTGTCACGACGAAGACGGAAGTCCGACAGTCCTGCCCGCTGTGACAAAGACAGTCAACATACTACACACATCTGTGTATGAATACACAACAATTCGTGACGTAGAGTAGCGTCACTGTCGTCATACACATCCAAGCAAGGACAAACATAGCCACGCTAGGGTGTGTGTGTGTGTGTGTGTGTGTGTGTGTGTGTGTGTGTGTGTGTGTGTGTGTGTGTGTGTGTGTGTGTGTGTGTGTGTGGGGGGGGGGGGGGGGGGGGTGTAGATGCCGTTTTCACCCTTTCTCATTTTGCTCTCTCTCCATTGTGTCCGTCCGGTTTTCTGTTTTCTTTCTTTTTTTTTTTTTTTCTTTTTTCTTTTTGTTTTGGTTTGGTTTTTGTTGTTGTTAATTCTCCTTCCTTTGGTGTAAGGTAGAGTCGGTGTCGTCTCTCCCCCCCCCCCCCGCCCTCTCCCACCTTCCATCTCCCCCCCCCCTTTCCTCCTCATTGCAGGATGTCAGTTCGCCTTTTTCTCAAGTTGACTTCCCACCCTCGAAACTTCAGCTGCGTTACAGTCAATGTAAATGCTTTATGAAACTTCGCTGACACTTTAAACGCACGACCGCACGCACGCACGCACGCACGCACGCACGCACATACGCACTCACGAACACACACACACACACACACACACACACACACCACACACACACAACACACACCACCACACACACACACACACACACACACACAGAGAAAGAGAGAGAGAGAGTGAACTATATATCTTCACATATCTCTAATCTATCTATCTATATATCTATATAGCTATATCTATATCTATCTCTATCTCAATCTATCTATCTACCTACCTATCTAAGAAAGCTCGCCTCAACATTTCATTTATTTATCGTCGTCATCATCATCATCATCATCATCATCATCATCATCATCATCATCATCATCATCGTCGTCATAATTGTCGGCAACTTCTTCTTCTCCTCCTCCTTCTTCTTCTTCTTCTTCTTCTTCTTCTTCTCCTTCTCCTCCTTCTCTTCTTCTTCTTCTTCGTCTTCTCCTTCTTCATCATAATACAGTCAGTGCGATCTGATTTCCAAATAAACTTCACACAAATTAAAAAAAAAAAAAATGGTAACGAAGAGCACATACATACAGAAATTCCCAACGATCAACGAAAGCAGACCAACACGGCTTGACAATGTCGCCGTCTCTTCTTCAGCTTACGGAGTAGTGTCTCACCATGATCGAATGACAGAGCGCTTGGGACTCGCTCGCTGTTTCTTCTTTCGAAGTTTTCTTTTGAGCTCACTTCTCTCTTAAAGGTTGTTTTGGCGGATTTGACTTCTGAAGCTTTTCGTATGTAAACAGACATGGTGTGGATTAGCCTTGTCTCAACGGAGAGCTGAGAGGATCAATTTCGGTATGACAACCCATCCTCCTTCCCTCCCCATCCCTCCCCTCTCTTCTCTTCCTCTTCTCTCTCTCTCTCTCTCTCTCTCTCTCTCTCTCTCCTCTCTCTCTCTCTCTCTCTCTCTCTTCTTCTCTTTATCTCCGTTACTGGATTTAAGGGCATTTGCTATGACTACAAGAAAGATGATATCCATTTAAGAGCGTGCGTGTCCCGTGCGAGTGTGCGTTTATGTGTACGCTTCAAAGCCAGTCTGTTGGCGAGTTTGTGTGTGTGTGTGTGTGTGTGTGTGTGTGTGTGTGTGTGTGTGTGTGGTGTGTGTGTGTGTGTGTGTGTGTTGTGTGTGTACGTGCGTGCGTGCGTGCGTGCGTGCGTGCGTGCGCGAGTGTGTGTGTGTGTGTGTGTGTGTGTGTGTGTGTGTGTGTGTGTGTGTGTGTGTGTGTGGTGTGTGTGTGTCCGCGCGAGTGTGCGCTTATGTGTGTATGCTTTCAAGTCAATGTGTTGGCAAGTATAAGTGAGTGAGTGAGGGTGCGTGTGTGTATGCGCCCACCACGTGCGTGCATGCGTGCGCACGCGCGCACGCGCGTGTGTGTGTGTGTGTGTGTGTGTGTGTGTGTGTGTGTGTGTGTAAGAGAGAGGAGAGAGAGAGAGAGAGAGAGAGAGAGAGAGAGAAGAGAGAGAGAGAGAAATTGTGTGTGTGTGTGTGTGTGTGTGTTGTGTGTGTGTGGTGTGGGTGTGTGTGTGTGTGTGTGTGTGTGTTGTGTGTGTGTGTGATGTGTGTGTGTGTGTGTGTGTGTGTGTGTGTGTGTGTGTGTGTGTGTGAGAGAGAGCAGACGCATGCTCGCGCGCGTGTTTATATATGTGCGTGCGAACGCGCGTGAATGTGTGTGTGTGTGTGTGTGTGTGTGTGTGTGTGTGTGTGTGTGTGTGGTGTGTGTGTGTGTGTGTGGTGTGTGTGTGAGAGAGAGAGAGAGAGAGAGAGAGAGAGAGAGAGAGAGAGAGAGAGAGAGAGAGAGAGAGAGAGAGAGAGAAATCCGAACAGCCTCCCCACACAGACCTCCGTTCCGATTCCCAAATCTTTCTCCTCTCCATCCCACCTCCTAACCTTCCTCCCCCTCCCCTCCTCCTCCCCCCTCCCCACCCTCTTCCACAACCTCCTCATATCTTCTGAAAATCTACCCCACCCCCCACCCCCCTCCACCCCATTCTCGCCCCCTAATCCCATGCATAACGACGACACAGCTCTTTCAATAAAGACAGATAAATATGCGCATCTCATTTCGATCGCATTGACACTATCACCCTACCGCATCAGCTCTCTTCAGAACCGACAACAGACAGAACTATCTCTCCTCCCTCCGATTGTAAGAGATTTGAACCGTAGTTCACAATAAAAAAAAAGACAGGGGAGGGAATCTGCTATCTCTCCCGGAGAGTCTTCTTCGTCCCCCCCCCCCCCCCCCCCCCCCCCCCCCCCCCCCCCCCATCGAGCCCCCCTTAGCATTCCCTTCTGGCTTGGGCATTGTCATCAGGTAAAGCCCAGATCTCCTAGTCAGGCAACGCATGGATCTCTTGAGGCATGTCAAGATTCGTGTCAAGATGGATCAAGTAGAGGTGTCATCAGTTCTTTTTTGGGAGAGGGCCGAACTTTCCTTGAGGGCGGCGGATGGATGGATGGATGGAGGGAGGGAGGGAGGGAGGGGAAGTGTTGGGGGTGAGGGTGGAGTGTGGGGGTGGGGGTCGAAAGGGTGTGATTATCACTTTTTCTTGTAGTTTGCTCAAGGCATGCATATCAGACGTGTTGCTTTCTTACAGGCAGGTAAGTGCGAAAGTTGGGGTGTCAGCCGAGACGGTCCTTCTTGGTGCGACGATGATTGTGCGAGTGGGTCAAGCGCAGCAGAAGACATTAATCGCCTGTATTGACAACGACTGGGTTTGGGAGTTTCGTTTGGCTTTTTGAAAAAAAAAAAATCTTCGTGCCAGTGTGTGTGTGTGTGTGTGTGTGTGTGTGTGTGTGTGTGTGTGTGTGTGTGTGTGTATGTGTGTGCGCGCGCGCCGCTTGTGCATTACGTGTGTGTGTGTGTGTGTGTGTGTGTGTGTGTGTGTGTGTGTGTGTGGTGGTGTGTGTGTGCGCGCGCGCGCGCGCGCGCGCGCGCGCGAGCGTGTGTGTATGTTTGTAGGTAAATGTGTGAACATGCACAGGATATAAGTATGCGTACTCACGCATGTTTTATTCTTTTATATATCGGCAACAGGTCGTGAAATCGTATGAACCCATTGTTTTAAACAACTTTACAATCTATCTGAGATTATCAAAAAATAGACACAAACAGACAATGATTGTTACACACATGAGCATAAACATACACAAAAAAAATTTTACAAGTACGAATCAGCTTATATTTGGATATTGTACACATACAAAGTATACAGAGAGGCACGCACTCACATTCACACGCACGCACGCACGCACGCACGCACGCACGCACGCACACGCACACACACACACACACACACATACATACATACATATATAGATGGTCAGACTGACAGAGAGACAGACAGACAGCCACTCATACTTAATAACGCGCGCTAGCCCGCTTGTGCGCATGGACATACGCATTGTATACACCTAAACACAGCCATGATATAAA
>JADBJO010006462.1:63505-71005 GCA_016801955.1 Conus betulinus | reverse complement strand
GAGTGGGGGGCAGTGGAGGGGGAAGGAAGGGGAGGAAGGGGTGGCGAGGGGGGGGGGGGGGGAGAACAAAGGGAGAATTCTTTCCCCTGATTGGTATCAAACGTGACACACCTCCAGGCCCACCCTCGCTCCGCCTGTCCACTCGTCACCGCCACCGCAGAACGTTGTACACAGCCAGGCGAGCGAGCGCGCGTGACTGATTGGCTGACCAGGCTGGCTACGCTTGGTCTGGTTATATATGTGACTGGGGCTGGCTGTACAGGGCTGGTTGGTTGGCTCCCTTGCACTGCCCCCCCCCCCCCCCCCCACCTCCCCCCCCTCTCCTTTTCCCGCCAGATGAATATCAGTAGTGCCTGTTTACAGTCGTCACTCATGCGGTCTGCCTATCTGTCCGTCCGTCTGTCTGTCTTTCTTTCTCTGTCGTCTGTCTGCCTGTCTGTCTGTCTGTCTGGTCAGGTCTTTTGGGTGATGGTGGTATCCTTTTTCCAGTCCAGACAGACGTTCAACAGCTGGTAGGTCAGGGGCAGAGAAATGCGATACAATTCTCCCATTCTCTGGTCCAGGAGTGGTGGGAATCGGTCGGTGGTGTGTGTGTGTGTGTGTGTGTGTGTGTGTGTGTGTGAGGTGTGTGTGCGTGTGTGTGTGTGTGTGTGTGTGTGTGTGTGTGTGTGTGTGTGCGTGTGTGTGTGTGTGTGTGTGTGTGTGGTGTGTGTGTGTGTGTGTGTGTGTGTGTGTGTGTGTGCGTGCGTGCGTGCGTGCGTGCGCGCGCGCGCGCGCGTGCGTGTGGGGAGGGTAAGATGTATGAGAGGAGGGGGAGGGGAAGGGGGACTGAGTTTAGGGGGCTGTAGAAGGATCGAGGGAGCTGGAGGGAAGGGGACGAGGTGGTGGTGGTGGTGACGGGGAAGGGTGGGAGGGGGTGGGTGGAAGGTTGGATGGACATTGGTAGCCGGTACAAATTGGACGAAAAAGCCTATTACAACGGCTGTCTGGACCAGGATGACGCCAGGGAAGGAAACACGGTGGAGGGGGGGGGGGGGGGGGGGGGGGGGAGGAGGGAGAGAGAGAGAGAGAGAGGAGAGAGAGAGAGAGAGAGAGAGAGAGAGAGAGAGTAATCGTGTTTAGGCCATTGCCCCTCATGAAGGGGGTGCATATATATATATATATATATATATATATATATATATACAAACATTTGTCCAACCTGCCATATAGAATCCATAAACATCCTTCATATTACACTTTGAGAGAGAGAGAGAGAGAGAGAGAGAGAGAGGAGAGAGAGAGAGAGAGAGAGAGAGAGAGAGACAGAGAGACAGAGAGACAGAGAAAAACAGAGACAGAGAGACACACAGAGACACAGAGAGAGAGAGAGAGAAACGACAGAAAGAGACAACGACACATAGAGACAGAGCGTTTGAATACGTGGTCTCTGCGTGTGTAATTGTGTGCGTGCATAATATGTGTGCTCTCTCTCGCGCGCGCGCACACGTGTATGTGCGAGAGTGTGCACTCCTGCGCAGGTGCCTGCGTAACTTAATTGCCATCTTTATTAGGGGTGCCTGCATCCAGACTATCATCCCTGCAAAGCCCTTGGCAGAATCAACACCCTGCAGCTGTCTCCATGCGCCCCGTGCAATCCCAGGTTTCCTAATCTGACAATAATAACCTGTGAGGAGCACACCACATAAATTATCTCCCTTTCCTTTGCCGCGTTCTTACCGCTGTCGTCACTTCCTCCAACATAACAGGCTGCACACACACACACACACACACACACACACACACAACTTTGTACATTAGAACGTGTTGAATCATACAAATATTTAGGAACTTTTTATAGATAATAAGCTGAATTTTAAATCCCATGTTGAGTATGTCCACAAAAAATGTCAAACCAGATTATATATTGTCTTCGCAAGCTGCGATCATTTCATGTGAATACTGACATTCTTCGGACATTTTATTCATGCTTCTTGGAATCTGTTCTAACTTTCTCATTTATGTGTTGGTATGGTGGGTTGACTGTGAAGAGCAGAAATGTGCTTGAGAAAGTGGTGAACGTGGGAGGAAAAATCGTTGGTGAGAGACAAAAAAGTCTGAGTGAGCTATACAGGTGCCGTGTTGTTTGTAAAGCGAAGAAGATTACGTGTGACCAGACCCACGTTCTTGCAAATCAGTATGACCTTCTTCAGTCAGGACGAAGATATCGATCGGTTAAATGCAGAAGTGTCAGATTTAAACAAAGTTTTATTCCCCTGTCCATTGATTTCATGAACCGAGAAGATGTTTAATTGAAATCCAAATTCCTCTATATGAATGTATGTCATATGTGAGAAAATGGGTAATGTGGCTAAATTATTGTTTATTTGCTGTGAATGTGTGTGACCACAAATTAATTTCTCAAATGAGATAATAAAATGGGACTGTTAGGGCGCTTCAGATGGCCCAAAAGAATAGGGTCACGAGTGGGTAGCAAAGGTCTGAACTGTGACGTCAACTTAGGAGAAGGTCATGCATTTGAAGATTGTTTGTGATGTCATCGGTGAAAATCGCCCCCCCCCCCCCCCCCCCCCCCCCTCCCCTCTTCTTTCCCCAAACAAGGGAGATAATGGGTGGGGAGTTGTTCTTTGATCAAGTATCACTTTAACATTAAGTGCTGGCTCAAATGTATGGTGGGCCTCAAAAGACTTACATGGATCATACGGCGTTTTAGTGCAAAATGCTAGTTGAGGCGTGTGGGCCATATTCAAATTCTTTTTCCAGTCGGCTGTCCTCCTCATTCAGAAATTTCTTCTTTTCTTTTTTTTTTTTTTTTAATCGGGTGTAGCGAATATGGATCATGATCATTCTGCAACGTTCGGAGGACTCTTCAGAAAGATTTACCAATTCAGAACCTGTTTTGGGTCGGACAGGTAAACAACACACACACACACACACACACACACACACACACACACACACACACACACACACACAGTGTGTGTGTGTGTTGCCTAAATCAATGTCCTCTCGCTCGCTTATGTACACGGAAGTTAGGACTCCTTTCTTACGACGGTTCTACGTTCTAGGATCTATTGCCCCAGAAATGGATAATGTCCATATTAAAGATACAGTGCCCTCACTCTGTCTGTCTGTCTGTCTGTCTGTCTTTCCTGCCTGTCTACTTGTCTGTCCGTCCGCGCGCGTCTGTGTGTGTGTGTGTGTGTGGTGTGTGTGTGTGTGTGTGTGTGTGTGTGTGTGTGTGTGAGTGAGAGAGAGAGAGAGGGAGAGAGAGAGAGAGAGAGAGAGAGAGAGAGAGAGAGAGAGAGAGAGAGTACAGAACGTCGATTCATGAAGCATGCGATTTCAGCGATTATCCCAATGATGCTGACAGAATGTTTTCTAACAAAGATGTCTTCCCTCAATGTGGCCAGTGTTGCTGGTTCTGATTGTACAGATGGTTGTACAGATTGGTCAGTCATACAATGGGAATGATCTGATTCCTTTGGCTGGCTAAAATCACCACGAGTAAATGAACATTGAGGGGTGGCGGGAGAGAGAGAGAGAGAGAGAGAGAGAGAGAGAGAGAGAGAGAGAGAGAGAGAGAGAGAGCAACACTGAGTGAGTTTTTTTTTTTCCTTTTTGCACGTAATTTTGTAAATGGTCAAGAAATTCTGCTGTGCCGAACACACATCGTACATTCCACATACCATCGGACCAAACGTGGATCAAAATCATTCTCCACTTCTCCACCCGAAATAGCTCGGAACCGATAACCTAAAAAAAAAAAAAAAAAAAAAAAAAAGCACCATGGCAGCTTTATGATTATTTTAGCCTAGACACGCCAAATTACCCGAACAAGCCATAAGACGAGATCACCCCATTGCGGCCGTTCAGGGTCTTTGGGTAAAAAGATAAGATGACGAGACCTTGTCAGAACGTGACAGACCCGAGCCGTAAACTTGTTAAAACCGACTGACCCTGCCTCCTAGGGCGCCAAGGTCAGACTGTGCACTTGTACAGTCCCACGCACAGTTGGCACGCACACGTGACAGGATCTCACCCGGATTGGCAACCTCTCCTCTCGTGAAATCCGTTTTGAGCAAGAAATCAGCAATTTTTTTTTTGTTTAAAAAGGGCAGTCTCCAACCATTGCACGCTGATGTCTCTTCTTCCTCCAAAATCGCAAAGAAGTTAAAACAGAAACGGCAAAATTACGTCGCCTGGTATAAACCTTTATAAATACAAGGATGGAGATAAAAATCAAAGTTTGAACAATCGAGAATCTACAATCAGCTTTTTTTTTTCGTTTTAAAATCTACATTATCTTTCAAATGAATACATTGGGCTACATTTCATCTTAAAGGACCAGAAATCAAGAAGAATTCTTTGGTTTGAATTGCATCTAGCCGTCGTTTTTGTCTTAATGAACCAAAAATAGTCGCGTGTTCTGATTGGTAGAAACATCTGTCGGCATTTATCTCCTGTCTCATCTCTTGGAAATGACGACTGGCCTGCTATCTATACACGGAGACTGATATGGAAGTCAGAAGTGTGCTGCCTGCCGAAATAAACATCCAGCCCAGCGTTTCCTGTATGTCTAGGCCGAGTTCCAATTACCTCCCCTCGAGGAAGTTATGTTTTCGCCCATGTCTGTTTGTTGGTTTTGTTCGTCTGTCTGTCAGCAGAACAACACAGAAACTACAGAACTGGATGATTTGAAGAAGACGCACTGGAAAGGTGGCATGTGGTCTGAGGACGACTCCGTTCAGCTTTGGTCCAGCGATGCTACGGATCCGGATTAAACGTTGGATCCATCCGCTCACCAAAATAATTACGGTTCACATTTTTCCACTGGCCATGAGCTGTGTAACGCCGCTGCAACGAACTTATACTATCTATAAAATAATGCATTTTCAGTGGAATGCTACTTTTAATCAGTAAACTAGACACTGGCATTTTGCATTTTCAATATTCTATTTAAGGAAAGTACAAGGGAAGTAACTCTTCAGCCCGTATGTTTTTTACGTCCCGTGGCGGATTATTAACCTGGCTTCATACATGACCCGATTCAAAGACCGGATCCAGGACTTTGGTGGAAGTACTGCACTTTATCGAAGACCATTTGCTTGCTTGTTTGTTTGTTAATAAAGCTTCGTTGATATTTTCACGTGCTCTAATTCATAACGTGCTCTCGTTTGCTGAACTAATGTTTCTTGGCTAAGGCACTGTGAGCTTATAAACACACACACACACACACACACACACACACACACACACACACACACCACACACGTACCCAGGTGACACACACCTCCCCCTCTGGTAAAGGTGATTACGCCTCCCCTAAAACAGACAAACAGGCAAACCAACAAACTAGGGAGGACAGACTTAGTTCCAAGTCCTAATGCTTCATTTTTTTTCCCCATCAGTTTATTCGAAGGCCACTTGAGGATCTGTGCCTCTCGAGAAGTCAGCACCGCCACAAAATTGTCCTCCTTGAAATTCACTGTCAACCTATCATGCAGATATGGTGCAGAGATGTCGACAAGACCAAGCCGATGCAGTAGAAGACACAGACTGCCACTAATTAACACCTGTCCGAGGCGCATAATTATTTAACATCCGGTGTGGGGGGAAAAAATCAGGACCCAGAAGTTACAAGCATACATCCTTGACATAACACACAAAAGACCCAGAAATAAACCGTATTCCTTAGCATTACTCAATGACCCAGAAATAATAACCTGTATCCTTAACATAACACAGACACAAAAGTAACCAGCATGATCCTAAACACAAAACAAAGACCAAGAAGTAACTAGTATGATCCTTAACTGTAACAAAGACCAGGAAATAAAGAAAAAAGCATGATCCTAAACATGAAACAAAGGACAAAAAGTAACAAGCATGACCATTTACATAAAATATTATTAACAATAATAATGAATACCTATATAGCGCCTATTCTCGACTACAGACCAAGCTCTAAGCGCTTTACAATCCACACTCGTTTACACAACGGGCTGCCTACTCGGGTAGTGCCGGCTGAAGAGCTGCCAGCTGGCGCTTCATTCAGTCGTTTCCCGTGTCATCCAGTCAATATCGTTCAATACCGTTCACTCAATTTCCTTATTTCCTTCATTCTTTCCATTTCTCACGCAGAGTGCATGCTATGTGTAACGTGCCATCCATGCCAACGGCCAAACTGGCCTTCTCTTCCGCAAGTTGGTGATGGGATTTTGACGTGTGTGCAAGATGTTATGCGTGCGTTCAGACACGGAACCTCGGTTTGTAGTCTCATTCGAAGCACTATATGGGAAATGGAGTCCGAACCAATGTTAACTCCGAGGAAAAAATCCCCTTGTACCGAAACAAAAGACCAAGAAGTAACAAACGTGACTGTTAACACAAAGAACCAGCAGGAAGCAGCATGTATCCTCAACATCACACACAGTCCAGGCACCGCCTCTTTCAAAGCCAAGCCACTGTCCCCCCGGGAGCACTGCCAGCCAGACTTATCAAAGACGTGGTGCCAGACTTTAGGGGACCAAACCGGGAGAGACAACCAAACGCGCAGCAGCAACACTGATTAAAAGCTCTTCCAAACCCCCCCCCCCCCCTAATCCCTTCCCCGACCCCACCCCCACCCTCCAACCTACCAACCCCACCCTCCCACCACCCTCCTTCCTCCTCCATGCCCCCCTCCCGCTTCGGACTCCCGAAGCACCTCGCCCCCACCCCCCCCCCCACCCCTACACCTTCCCCCTTCACCACTTCTTCCCCACCTTCGCTCCCCGTCTTCATAACTTCCTTTCCCTGCCCCCTCCAACCCCCTATAACCCCTCCACCCCCCCCCCACCCCTCCATACCCGTCCGAAAGGATAAGGAAAGGAAAATTGAATTATCTGAAAATAAACACACCAAGTAGCGTATGCCATAAGCTGTTTCGAGTTTCAGTTTCAGCCTCAACTTAAAGCCAGAGAGAGAGAGAGAGAGAGAGAGAGAGAGAGAGAGGGAGGGAGGGAGGGAGGGATGGGGGGGTGGGGGGGGGGGCTGGAAACCAGTGATGTGCTCACATGATGAACTGCCACGATGGACCCTCCGCGCGTTTTTTTTTTTTTCCCTCCAGGGGTATCTTTTGAGAGGGGCTTTGACGTCTGGAATGCCAAGTCCGTAAACATTATATTGCAGGAAACCCCTTCTCCACCCCCCCCCCCCCCCCCCCCCCCCCCCCCCTCAGCTGTCTCCACACAAACAATGCACAATGCACGGTATTTATATAAAACATGCACAAACGAGCATGAACACGACAAATATGCGAGCATGCACGCATGGACATCATATGCAAACATAGAACGCATCGCACACACACACACACACACACACACACACACACACACCACACACACACACCCCCACACACTCCCCCCCCCCCCCCCCACACACACACACACGAAGATACGTCCACGCGCGAGCTTGCACGCACGCACTCATATGACAAAGTGAGACAGACAAACT